>JAJJWW010005389.1:0-57991 GCA_023531295.1 Papaver armeniacum | reverse complement strand
AAGAGCAAGAAACAGTGCTATAAGTTCACTGAACCTATTTCACAAAGTCTAAACTGCACAACCATCTCAACTTCATAACAACAAAAGTTCAAAATAGATGCATAAATAAGCATTAACCGAGTTTTCCTATGTCAACCGTACTGGTAAATCATAAGTCATAAGTGGTAACATGTTATATGCTTCGCAAAGTTAATACAAGAAACCATTTTCATATCCCTCTTATTGATCCAATAAGATATAAGAGAAATAAAGAGAGAACCTGGTTGCGCCTGGTCCAACAGCGAAGGCTCTAACTAACCCTCCACAAGAACAGCATGTATAGAGACAAAAAAACAAGCCTTAATGTGGGCTTCAGATAGCAATTAAGAACCCTCCACAAATAGAGAGACCGGAGAAGATTTGAAACATCAACTGGGATAATCAAACATTAGCAACTGATTCGATATGAAGATGAGCATGTTGCCATGTTCTTGAACAAAAATCATTCCAGCCATTGAACGCGCACACATGTGAAGATCTTTTTCCTATGATAATAATAAGATATAATCTTGTCTGGTATATGTATGTATGTACATATAATCTGCAATATCATACTGTGAATAATCATTTGCAAACCCATTTAGATTTACCCAGTATTTTGATATTCAACCTCCATTTCGAAGATATTAGAGCAATTTGGCAAATTCTTACCCCTTAGACTAAAATACAAATAACCCCTGCACTGTCCAAAATACAGAATATTCTCATGCTTACACTTCATTTCAGTATCACTGTTTATCTGGCAAAAGGGCAAACTTTTTAGTTCTTCTCCATCAATTCAAGCAATTTTCCAAAAAGAAAACACCAGAAAAATGGAATGTTATACTCGTAGTAGAATAGGTGCCTCTCCACACAGTCTCCAAAAACTTGATTCACCATTACAAAGAATGGGTCATTCATAAATCCTTGGGTTTTCAAATGGGGCATTGTTAAAACTACCATTATTGACATCAATGATGAAAAAACGCATATTTTGGATCTAAAACTGAGGGTGGTGATGATGATGACCGGTTCAAAATCAATCCAGATACATATGGAGGATTACCTAATACAGTGCTTTCGGATGAAATGTGAATCAGAGATGAGTGATAACTGATAACCATTGTTTTGATTAGGGAGAGATTTGACTGGTAAATACAGTCGAATCTGAACTAAGAGGATGAGGATAATAAGTTATCAAATGTTAGCTGAGGCTGAATTCTTATGGACTTTGAAACCATCCTGGAACAACCAAAGCTTCTACTGAAGAAAATAATTCGAGAGAAGAAAATTTTGCTTTCTGAATGAGCTCTTGGATTTGCATTCTTTAGGGTCTCGTCCCTCAAACCGTCTCATTTATGAGTCAATAGTCAAAGTCTGTCTGAAGTAAGTCAATGTATTTGGGCTCGTGCTCTGCTCATACTGCCTCATAGTTTGCAATTGCAGCATCAGCATCAGGTACTACCGGAGGGACGAGCATGGGCCGGTATGTGCAGGTTTCCACCTCTTCCGCATCCAATGCGATCCATTGTGGCTTGCAAGTTTAACATGCGCATCCAATCTATCATCCAACAGTTCACATCTCATGGATGCACGGATTGGATGCAAATAGTTTAATGGATTTGTGTTATATTTAACATTTACGACAGAAAAATAAAGACAACAAAAATGACTTTATCAATTTAGACCTGTAAAATAAGAACACCTACATCATTTCAGAACGGAGAATTAGCCGATATATGCTTATACACCACAACACCATGTCAATGTTCTGTCACAAGCAATGTAGTCGATCTCAGCCATTCTCGTCGAGAATTCCGTTTTCGGAGCTGAAGAGAACGAGATGCTCGATACCGCCGAGACGGAATATGACCGGAAATTTTTCCTGAGTCGGCTGAGACGAAGCCACGATGAGACAACTGAGATAAGGGTAGTTTGGAAAATTTAGCTGAAGTAAATCCCTAAGGCTAAGTCCTATGGTGCTTCAAGATTCAACTTTCAACATGGTGCCACGTCATTATGAATCATCTCCCACCTCCTGCGGTGGTTCAACATTCTCCGTATAAGCCCTAAACGGAAAGAGGTTGAGCGACCAATAAATTGGCGTTTCCTTCGGAGCGCCAAATGATTAGTCGCTTGACCTAGTGTTGATGGTGGTTTGTAGCTTAGGGTTAAAATCGTAAAACCCTAGCCAGACAATGACGTCACAGGACTTAAATGCATTTATTCAACCATTTAATATGTCTGCGAGAAAATTACCAGGGTACCTTTTTTCTAATTAATTACTAATTAGGGTTTCGATAGGCCAAAACCCTAATTCCCACTCCACCTGTGCCAATAGCAGATCGTGCCAGCCACACCTGCCGCGCCAAGGCATGACAACCATGCTAGCCGAACCCTTGTGCCAATGGCAAACCGTGCCAGCCACACCCACCGCGCCAAGGCATGCCAACCATGCTAGCCGCACCCCTGTGCCAATGGAAAATTATGCCAGCCACACCTACCGCACCAAAGCATGCCAACCATGCTAGCCGCACCCTTGTGCCAATGGCAAACCGTGCCAGCCACACCCACCGCGCCAAGGAATGCCAACCATGCTAGCAGCACCCTTGTGCCAATGGCAAACCGTGCTAGCCACACCCACCGCGCCAAGGCATGCCAACCATGCTAGCCGCACCCCTGTGCCAATGGCAAATTATGCCATCCACCCTACCGCACCAAGGCATTGGTGTAGTTTTTCGAGTGATAAGTAAAGTGGTAGTAAAGTTCATTCAACTCGGGCTTGTAAAGGTTTGATTTAAGAAAACACTAAAAACAAAGAAAATATATTCACAAGGTTGTCACAAATATCGAGAAGTGTGCGAGACTCAAGATTCCACCAATTCTCGTATTGAAGTGGTTCTACTATCAATTCCAGACAATTATAGCTCATAAAATAATAAATATTGACTCTTTATTCTTTGCCAACGTAGATTTTATAAAAGATTGACTGTAAATCACAAGCATGACGTATCAAAAATACTAAGACCAAGCATACGTCATCAAACAAAATCACAATCAATTAAGAAAAATCATGAATCAATTTAAAATAGTGCAAAATTCATAAAGGAATTAAATAGATTTACCACACGCGTAGAGAATGGCTTCCTCCGTCATCCCAGTGTTGGGTTTTAGCTCTTCATGGTGAAAACATGCTCAAAATAATGATCCACAACTCAAAGGTGTTTTATTGAAGATGATGTATAAAGCAGTGAGTTTGTAACAGTAATAATTGTTACAGAACCTACTATTACCAAAAACCCTAACAGAACTGTTGCTAACTCAAAATAATTGTTGGAAACATTGTTACAAAGTTATTGAGTTTGAAAGTATAGGTCACGGTTTCTGCGACTGTCCAGCTGGGTCTTATGTTCTTCAGCTCTTCTTCTTACTCCTGCTGCTGCTACGACTCTGCAACTCCACCTGCAGCTACCCAATCACCTCTGTTCGGTCACCCAACTCACGATAACCCTAACTTGGACTCTCACCTCCTTATATATCCACCACAGGCCGAATATAACTCAATTCACTCCCTCTTTTCTTCACACGAAAGTCTCGGACTTCTCTTCGCCCACAGGTCACGACAATTCTTTTACATCGTTCTTTACGCGTTTCGACCATCAAAACTCTCCCAAACTTTCCTTTATTTGTATAGAAGCATGAAAAGGATACTACACGTAACTTCGAGATTTAATCAAAATATTTCTGAATATCTCTCCTCCTCTCATTTTATGATAATTATCTTATCTTTCCTTTTTTACGATTCCAAGACACGTAAAATCCCGTTTTAGTCAAACGAGGTCATTCCCAAACAAATCCCGTGATAATCTCCCATAAGAACTCGATCGGATCACATTAAAACTAATCCCGTGATGACTTCTCCCTGTTTGATTCAACAGGATTATCTAGCCCTATTTAAATGAGCTAAATACCCATGCTAACTCTTCTCAGCCTTAACGAGTCCATCCCAATAAAATCTGGTGATTGAATCTGTCCAGAGATAGCCCAAACATCGAATCAAAAATCTGTTTACACGCTGCAACATTTTCGCGCCGCTTTCAAAAATTCAAACGAAGAGGATGACCTCCCCTTATCCAATTCTGGTGATCCGAATAACATGGTGTCCTCCGGGTACCTTTATCAACTTTTCGAGCCAATTTCGCCGCAAAAGCTTATTTCTCCAAAAATACCTACAAAACCATAAAATAATCAATTAAGTACAAAATCGAGAACTAACAATGCACATAATTGAGATCAAAATAGACACATAAATGCGTCTATCAAATACCCCCAAAATTATTATTTGCCAATCCTCGAGCAAATGAAAATAAAATCCAAACTCACTGTCGCAGGCATCGTCGATTGCATTTAGCGTATGCAATAAGCCTTTAAACCCCTAGGTGGCCCTAGTGGCCGAGTTATAGTCTCGGGAGGGCTTACAAGAGATATACCTACAAAACCTTTACACTCCAGACCTTAGCTATCTACGCAGAACCTTGGAAAGCACTAAAGAATCTCCTTGGATGACATACTTATTGACTACAGGAGGAAGTACCCTGATGCGAAATTCCAATTGATGTACCACGAGTTTTCGATCAAGCTAGCATACTAAAATTCATATATAAGTGACACGACTCTACTCGGATAGTTTACGGACATCATAACAGGAGTCAACCAATCACATGGACAGATTAAGAAGATGGATGTAGAGAAAAACGTAGATGGTTTTGATGTTGACTAAGGTGAACAGGTGTTTCTCATATCAAAGAAGGCCACCGCCAAAACGAACCTATCCTAATGGACCTGAGATCTTGGTCTGGACTAATATCAACACACTTTGGCATATACAAGGGAACCAGGTGGTCGATAATCCTAACTCTAGGTCAACTCGGTGGCATATACAAGGGTTCCGGTGGTGAAGCTTTATTGAATTTATTCCGGTTGGTGCAGTGGTCTGGTCTCAATTTCTTTTCTTCTTTTTTTTCCTTTTTTTTTCTTTTTTTCTCAATTTTTTTTTTTTTTTTTTTTTTTGTATCTCAGTCACTCTATTTCACCCTAGCAGTGGTAACAACTTGAATAGTGATCCCCACCTAATCACTTAGATAAACATATTTTAAAGAAAACAAAATAAAAACAGAAGTGAAAAGGATTCAACGAGATATGGCGAAACTACCATGTTTTTCTTTAATTCTAACACACAGCTACGTGCTTTTATGAATAGACTCTTTAGATGTTTCCATCTAATCAGATTGATTCCTCAACTCCTAAAACCAAAATGCTTCCATCCACTTAGATTGGTTAGTGCCATCCTTAATAAGCATAAATTTCTAGGCTCTGGAACTTAACAATGCAACTAAAATGTTTCTCCCATACGCCCAAACTTAAATCTAACATTGTCCTCAATGTTCTAAAGATAAAATTAAAAGCATGAACAAGGAGAAACTGTTTCCATTTGAAGTAAAAGAGTTAAGGAAAGATATTACCGTGTTGCATGAGCATGGGTTACCTCCCAAGAAGTGCTAAATTTAACATCTTCAGCCAGACTAAGAAAGGATTAGTCACCTTATAAAATAATAAAGTAATAGCCGGAATTTCTGTGGATCATCAAAACCAAATAAAGCTACCACAAATAAAAAGGAATCTATGACATAAAATGGAAAAATAAAGCAAACCCTTGTCTAGTTTCTGTTTAAGACAACTACATCTAGGCGTGGTTGGGTTCGGGCTCTATATACTTGGTCGAGATAAAAAAAATTCATGTGATGGAATTCCTCAAATCTAAGATCCGGTTCAGGTTGTAAAGTCTGTAAAAACTCAAATAAGAACTTAGAAGCACATAATAATAACCTGAATAATTGCGGATCCTTAAAGTCAATCAGTTTTGACTCACATAGTTGACCACAATGAGAGTGACGGACATTCTTAAGCAAATGTGTCGATTCTAATCTCCTAAAGTACTTAGGCTCAGTCTCAAAACTTAATAATTGACACATCTGAAACTTATACGTTCCCACAATTGGTTGAAAAATATTTGGTGGGAAAAGAAAGTCAATCGGGTATCATAGCTTTGAATAAACCACATCAACCGGAGGATGGGTTTCTAACAACTGAACTTCCTTATGGACATCACTAGGTTCAGGAAAACGTGTATGAAGATAATCTTTTAAAATGGTTGAGGCACATATGTCAAGTCCCAAGTGAGGGACCTTTCTAGTGAGGGACCTTTCTAAGAGTTAAAGCACATGGAGAATGATAAGCACCTTCACTTAGCCCTAGACATAATAGCCGCACCATATGCCAACGGCATGCTAAGCCCTTGGCCCCGCCATGCCAAGCGCACCTAGCCGCGCCACCATCTTTGGCCTTCCTACGCGGCTACCAAAAACAAAGGGCGTACGACGATCAAAGGTCCCCCTTCAATCCCGGGAGAAAATCCTAGCCATCCAAGGTTACCGAGGCGACGCATGGTAACCTTTGGCCCGGAAACCTAAGTTTGGCCACGCCAAACCATGCCATGCCAACGGCATGCCAACTAGCCCAGCGCAACCATCTTTGGCCTTCCCTACGCGACTACCATAAACGAAGGCGTGCGACGATCAACGGTCCCCCTTCAATCCCAGGATCAAATCCTAGCCATCTAAGGTTACCAGACGACGCATGGTAACCTTTGGCTCGAAAACCTAAGTTTGGCCACGCCAAACCATGCCATCCCAACGGCATGCCAACCTAGCCGCGCAACCATGCTGGCCTTCCCTACGCGGCTACCAAAAAACGAAGGCGTGCGACGATCAACGGTCCCCCTTCAATCCCGGGGAGCAAATCCTAGCCATCCAAGGTTACCAGACGACGCATGTTAACCTTTGGCCCGAAAACCTAAGTTTGGCCACGCCAAACCATGCCATGATAACGGCATGCCAACCTAGCCGTGCCACCATGCTGGCCTTCCCTACGCGACTACCAAAAACGAAGGCGTGCGACGATCAACGGTCCCCCTTCAATCCCAGGAAAAAATCCTATCCATCCAACGTTACCAGACGACGCATGTTAACCTTTGGTCCTAAAACCTAAGTTTGGCCACACCAAACCATGCCATGTCAATGGCATGCCAACCTAGCCGCGCCACCATGCTGGCCTTTCCTACGCGGCTACCAAAACAAAAGCGTGCAACGATCAACGGCTATCTTTCCTCTTGAGATGCAAAATCTCGAATGTCGAAGGTCACCAAGCTAGCAAGTATCCCCAGCGCGACTTGCTAGGCAACAACAACATGCTATATGTTCGAGACATCAACACATATCACAAACTGGGGGATTCTCTTTAGATATTGGTTTGGCGGTTTACAGCGTGCGGCGTACACTACGCCCGTCATAAGGAAGTGTCATAAGGATATGGCGGTTTGTAAATACAGGGAGTTAATGGTGAAACGTTCTTTTTATGGAACATCAATTCCATGCGTTAACGGTTTCATGGAACATCAATTCCATGCGTTAACGGTTTTATGGAACATCAATTCCATGCGTTAACGTTACCACCACCTCCCATTTATTCACCCATTTTTCCATTCCTTAATGAGACCAGAGTACGTTTCACTTCGACTTGTATAATTAGATCTTACCTATTTCCACCAAACAACCAGTTCACTCAGGAGCATACACCACTCAGAAAACGTTTGCTAGCTTTCCCATCTGTTAGCTTCCCACTTTCTAATACAAGTCGTAACATAACTACTCTTCCAGAATCAACTATTCTGTTCTCATCACTTTCCTTGCTTCCCTCCCCAAAACCAACCCATTCTCCTCCACTTTGTGACCGAAGCAAGTCTGGAACGACCATTTCTTGGTTTAGGCCGAACTTGTACAGGTTGATCTCTCGAATCTAAAGTACTCCCTTGCAGTACATTGTTTAGGGTTTAAATTTGTTTCTCACCCACACACCCGAAATTACCGAAATCAGCAGAAACCATTTTCACCCACAAACAATTAGCGACCACAGTGGGAGATTGATCTTTCGGTTACAATGTAAATTTTCGACCATCGATTTCATGCTTCGACCCAGACATCAAGACGGTAGAAGCAGGCGATCCACTCAGGGATCGACGACTCAGTTACCAGACAACCCGATTATCAGTCTTAACACGTCAAGGGATGACTGGGGACTGCCTAGAGTTTAAAAGCAAACGATCCAACCAGTCTTGACGCGACAATGGGTGACTGGGGACTTCCCAGAGGTAAAAGCAAAACGATCCGCTCAAGGATGGACGACTCGATCATCAAGTGACTTCGAGGCACGGCCCAGGGGACTTTCCTGATTACGGTGTTTCCCACGAAAGTCGGACTTGCACACAGAAAACGTTTTCGTTAGCGAGATCCAAAAAGCGAGTAAGTCTTGCCTAGAAAAAATACATGGTTTACTATTTCAAGTTTTCACGAATGATAAAACCGATAGCCATGTTATGCTTCACCCCATGTCATCTACCGACACCCAACGTTCATGTTTCCATATCTTCCCTGGGATGTTTGTGTTACTTACAATCATAACCAAGACAATATTCATTCCTAAACAATTCAAACAATTCATTCCAAAAGAATAATCCAAAACCATCAAGGTAACATTTATCTGTCAACCCCAAAAATCCAGAAAATCAAAACCATAAACCAGGCGTTTCCATTTGCCTAAGAAGTTCAAAAGACAGAAATGTATTCAAGGAAATTTTTCTTACAACAGCTTGCTCCTCTTAGCAAAGGCCTCCCTCGTTCTCTGGAGAGCGCCCTTTTCAACTTCACACCGCCCGCACAATTTTTTGAATTTCGCTTCTGCTTCTTCACCATGTCTCACGGAAGGACCTTCGACTTGTTTCGACCGGCAAATTTTCGACCTCGGAGAAACCGTCGGCGAACCAAGGAGCATTGAACTCAAACTCATACATATATCGTGATGGAACCTCCACTTGAGATTAAATCCCGATAAACCGTGTGACCCGGTCACGTTGCACATGTCGTCAATCGAAGACAAGGCTTCCTCCACACGCTTGACCAGCGCGTGTCGGCTAGTAATCTTCTTGGTCGTGGCAATATGACCATAGCTTTCCCATATCTTGGTGTATAACGCCACGTGTTTAGCTGGAACGCTAAATCCCCCAATCAACACGTGACCCGGATAAGGAACTAGGTATGGAGGAACAAAGGTGGCGCCTGCGACTGCATCAGTAACTGGCAATGGATTCCTAACAATAATTGCGCCAACATTCACATGAGA
This sequence comes from Papaver armeniacum, assembly GCA_023531295.1. Taxonomy (NCBI): domain Eukaryota; kingdom Viridiplantae; phylum Streptophyta; class Magnoliopsida; order Ranunculales; family Papaveraceae; genus Papaver; species Papaver armeniacum. The sequence goes on along the minus strand of JAJJWW010005389.1, from coordinate 48,679 downwards.
AATCACCGTTGTCTAAGTCACAACGACGCTTCCATCTTGATCGACCTCTATTTCAAAGCCACCAGGTTTGGCTGACACGGCTGGAGATGAAGCCATGTCTCCACCGACTTAGTTTCAAGTTCATCTTGAAATCGGCTTAGCTCCGTGATATCACGGCTTAGACACTCTTGAAAAAAAAAAAAAGGAAGAAGGAAGAAGAAGAAAATGGAGAAAACTCAACGATTCGCTTTTTGACCGAGGCGGAGGAAGATTCGGCACTACTATCAAGAACTACTCTCGCCATCTCAGGACTCTGAGCTTTCATCCTTCTTGGGTTCTCCATCGCCGTGGACAGGCTAAGCACCGCCACCCTCCGTCTCGGGAAGGGTCGTTTTCTGATAACTTACAAGCTTGGTAAAGGCATTCACGCTGCCGAGACCCTGGACGAGATGCAAAGGCGGATACTTAGAAAGGAAAACAAGGATATGCACGATCTAACTAAAGTCAAGAGGAAAATCATACGTACCCGCATATTGGAAGAACTAAAAGTCGGTAGAGCTGCAGGAACTGACTGAAACCGCCTGCACGATTTTTTTTAGACCTTCGCTCCTTCGCTTTGGGACTGTCCACGTCCTGGACCGATGAATTTTCTTTTGGCTAAAGTATCCCTCAACAACGGATGCTTTGCTAAAATCGCGTGAAAGGCCTACCACGGGTGTTCTCCACTACGAGCTTCACAAATTCCTGGATGACAAGGAATTCATTCTGCCAAAACATGTTATACTTGGAAGTAGTCGAAGGATTTTGTTCCGAAAGCAAGAAAGGGAGACTTTTTCTCGGCACGAGAACACTAGCATCGAGAACGTCCGGAAGTGAGTCCTCTGGAGTTACCAGCTGACGAACGAGAGGGATCCCTTGGTCGAAACCCATATGCCGAGATGCCCGATCGATATTGTAGGAGATTGCCTAACACGATCCTCGGAAGAAAGACGGTATATAACCAGATGTACAACTTCTCATGAATACAACCTCGCCGACGCCAAGGTTCCCTTCGTCAGAAAGCAAAGACATGTTTGGAGCAGAAGCAAAAGTATTAACCTGGACTATGGATGTACACACTGGGGCCCATGGATGAAAATTAACAGCGCACGAATTATCGAGGAAATCATCCAGGTTTGAGCCAGCTCTTGGACTCCTATTCGACCAGCGAAGTATTCTCGAGCCACCCCAAGGTGCGGGGAGTGAAGCCAACGGTTTAGGAGCGTATTTTCAAAATGCTCCCATAGCCACGTACGGAGAAAAGCAACGTGAACATCGAGTCCACTTTCATGTAACCATTTGAAGCGCGCATGTCCATAGCCGGATGATCTAAGTTCGTGTACGGAAAAACGAGAAACAAGCCACCAATGGGGAGAACGACTCCTTTCGCCAATCTTATAGCAAAATTGATGAGTTCCGGCCTTATCTCCTTTTTACCAGAGCCATGATCGAAAATATCCCGGGACAACCAAAGAGCCAAGAATGCCGCGACATGGAGTGTACTATTCTTTTGATCCGGTGCCAGCTCATCGGGAAACCATTGAGACATCCACCAGATATATAAACACTTCATCTCGTTCTCTTTCCGAACAAACCCTTTCGACTTCGCAACCAGGGCGATACACATTTTTTCTTCATCATCTGACAGCTTGATGTTAAGGTTTCCTGTCATGGGAAGATTCAGCAGGATGGCCACACTTTCGAAGGATATAGTCATTTCTCCCCACCATGCATATGGTCGTGTGAGTATCCGGACACCACCTGGAGATGAAAGCAACCAAGCCCGGGATGTCTTTCCTAATTTGAAGTGATGCAGAAGCCGCGACAACATCAATGATTTGAGCCTTGGTCAAACTATCTCTTACACAATCTTGACTTATCATAAATTGCATCCACTCATCAAAGAAACGCAATGGACTCACAGAGATTTTGAAATCAATAAGAGAGGCGGAATACTCTTTCTCTGAAGACAAAAAGGTATTACATTTCCGGGCGGAACCGACCTATCCCCTCCCTCACTCTCCGGACTGGTCAGAAGAATCGGCGCATGTTTAAGATGGCTTCTCCTGGCAGAAACTATCGTGAAGAATTCATCGACCACGTTTGGCTTGGAATTACCAACATCCTTTGGTACGACAGTTGACATCCTAACGAAAATTCTCTTACGCCCGACGCTTTCGTCCTCCGAGATAACTACAATGGAGCAATAAGAGGAGAAATTATTACGAAAAGTGCATGGAAATTATTTTATCGAGACGCGGGGAGCCGTCCGGACGCAAGCCAATTGGTTCAAAAATCATTTTACACATACGCGAAGAAATGGGGACTGACAGACTCTGCATCGCCATGTTATGCAGTGGGAAATTCGCTCCCGTCCAAGTAGGCGCGCCTCACCACGGGAACCATGCACACGGCCACTCCAAAAAAAAAAGGGGGAACCCTAAAAGCTAGATTTTCTCAAGAAGGGAGTAACAATTCTCGTGCACACCTACTTCGCACAGTAATTGAGGCGGTCAACATTGCTACGGTATTCACTCCTAAATACTACTATGAGCTCATGCAAAACATACCTACGGCCCGAATTGGCGCCAATACAGAAGGCCAACACTTTCTACAAGGTCATGAAAAAGGTACGCCCACAACTAGGGTTCGCACCAACACAAGAAAGCAAAAGGAAGCAAGTTAAAGAGGAAGCAGGAAGAAATACCTAGTCCGCTCGTCAATCCACCGTTACCACACAACAAAACAAAAATATATGATGGAGCGTGAAGTAAAGGGAGAGGCCGACCCCCTTTCATAGACGTGATGCTTGGGAGTTTGAATAAGGAAAGGACTTCCTATTCGAGTCAAGTAAGGAAAAAGAGGGAACTGGGCCCGTGAAAATAAATCACCAAGCCGTCCGCGCCATGCCTTGGACCTACAACACCAAGCCATCCGTACACGCCTCGCCTTACCAAACCACGCTTCACCTTGGCCCACCGAGCCAAGCAGTCCATGCACGCCTTGCCTCACCGAACCGCGCCTTACCGTGACCACACCAGCACCAACTCGCCGAGCTAGCGTTATGATGTTTTCCTAACTTGACCAAGATGATGAGTGACGGACTAAACCGACGATTCTCATCTCACCACTTCACGGTCTACACCGCAAATATAAACTATACAAGGCCGCCAACACGGAAGCACAAACTCTCTTCACCCCTCGAAAAAGGTTAGTCGGACCTTCCGACCATCTCATCACGGCTTGTTGTTTCGATTTCTGTCCCTAGCTTTGTCACCATCTTATACTTACCTCGCAAACGAAGCTCCTGCCGAGCTAAGCGGGACTTAATGTTGATGGTGGTTTTTAGCTTAGGGTTGAAATCGTAAAACCCTAGCCAGCCAGTGTGACGTCACAGGACTTAAACGCATTTATTGAACCCTTTAATATGTCTGCGAGAAAATTACCAGGGTACCTTTTTTTTCTAATTAATTACTAATTAGGGTTTCGATAGGCCAAAACCATAATTCCCACGCCACTGTGCCAATGGCGGACCGTGCCGACCACACTGCGCGTCAAGGCATGCCAACCATGCTAGCCGCACCCTTGTGCCATTGGCAAACCGTGTGCCGCCACACCCACCGCGGCAAGGCATGCCAACCATGCTAGTCGCACCCACAGCCAATGGAAAATTATGCCAGCCACACCCACCGCGCCAAGGCATGCCAACCATGCTAGCCGCACCCTTGTGCCAATGGAGAACCGTGCCAGCCACACCCACCGCGCCAAGGCATGCCAACCATGCTAGCCGCACCCTTGTGCCAATGGAAAACCGTGCCAACTACACCCACCGCGCCAAGGCATGCCAACCATGCTAGCCGCACCCATGTGCCAATGGCAAATTATGCCAGCCACACCTACCGCGCCTAGGCATGCCAACCATGCTAGCCGTACCCACAATGCCAATGGCAAATTATGCCCGACCACACCTACCGCGCCAAGGCATGCCAACCATGCTAGCCGCACCCGTGCCAATGGCAAACCATGCCACCCACACCTACTGCGCCGAGGCATGCCAACCATGCCCCACACCTACCAAACCCTTGGCCCCACATGCCAAGCCAAACCGGACCTTGCCTTGTCCCTAGCATTGCTAGCCGCACCATGTGCGAACGGCATGCCAAACCCTTGGCCCCACCATGCCAAGCCAAACCGCACCTTGCCTTGGCCATAGCCATGCTAGCCGCTCCATGTTCCAACGGCATGCCAAACCCTTGGCCCCACCATGCCAAGCCAAAACCGCACCTTGCCTTGGCCCTAGCCATACTAGGCGCAACATATGCCAACGACATGCTAAGCCCTTGGCCCCGCCATGCCAAGTGCACCTAGCCGCGCCACCATGCTGGCCTTCCCTACATGGCTACCAAAAACGAAGGCGTGCGATGATCAACGGTCCCCCCTTCAATCCCAGGAGAAAATCCTTGCCATCCAAGGTTACAAGACGACGCATGGTAACCTTTGGCCCGAAAACCCAAGTTTGGCCACGTCAAACCATGCCATGCCAACGGCATGCCAACCTAGTCGCGCAACCATGCTGACCTTCCCTACGCGGCTATTAAAAACGAAGGCGTGCCACGATCAACGGTCCCCCTTCAATCCCATGAGCAAATCCTAGCCATCCAAGGTTACCAGACGACGCATGGTAACCTTTGGCCTGAAAACCTAAGTTTGGCCACGCCAAACCAACGGCATCCAACCTAGCCACGCAACCATCTTTGGCCTTCCCTACTGTGACTACCAAAACGAAGGCGTTCGACGATCAACGGTCCCCCTTCAATCCCAGGAGCAAATCCTAGCCATCCAAGGTTACCAGGCACGACGCATGTTAACATTTGGCCCGGAAACCTAAGTTTGGCCATGCCAACGGCATGCCAACCTAGCCGCGCCACCATGCGGCCTTCCTACGCGACTACCAAAACGAAGGCATGCGACGATCAACGGCCCCCTTGATCCCGGGAGCAAATCCTATCCATCCTAGGTTACCAGACGACGCATGTTAACCTTTGGTCCTAAAACCTAAGTTTGGCCATGCCAAACCATGCCATGCCAATGGCATGCCAACCTAGCCATGCCACCATGCTGGCCTTTCCTACGCGGCTACCAAAACGAAAGCGTTACAACGATCAACGGCTATCTTTCCTCTTAAGATGCAAAATCTCGACCCGTCGAAGGTCACCAAGCTAGCAAGTCTCCCAGTAGCGACTTTCCAGGCAACAACAACATGCTACATGTTCGAGACATCAACACATATCACAAACTGGGGATTCTCTTTGGGTATTGGTTTGGCGGTTTACGAGCGTTCGGCATACACTACGCCGTCATAAGAAAGTATCATAAGGATGAGGCGGTTAGTAAATACAGGGAGTTAATGGTGAAAAGTTCTTTTTATGGAACATCAATTCCATGCGTTAACGGTTTCATGGAACATCAATTCCATGCGTTAACGGTTTTATGGAACATCAATTCCATGCGTTAACGTTACCACCTCCTCCCATTTATTCACCTATTTTTCCATTCCTCAATGAGACCGGAGTACGTTTCACTTCGACTTGTATAAATAGGTCTTACCTATTTTCACCGAACAACAAGTTCGGTCAGGAGCATACACCACTCAAAAAACGTTTGCTAGCTTTCCCATGTGTTAGCTTCCCACTTTCTGATACAAGTCGTAACACAACTACTCTTCCAGAATCAACTATTCTGGTCTCATCACTTTCCTTGCTTCCCTCCCCAAACCAACCCATTCTCCTCCACTTTGTGACCGAAGCAAGTATGGAATGGCCATTTCTTGGTTTAGGCCGGACTTGTACAAATTGATCTCTCGAATCTAAAGTACTCCCTTGCAGTACATTGTTTAGGGTTTAAATTCGTTTCTCACCCATACACCCGAAATTATCGAAATCAGCAGAAACCATTTCACCCACAAACACCTAGTTAACGTGGTCAAAGTGCTAAATCGTTGGTCACTCCAGGATTACCCCTAAAACCAATAGCGACTTCGATCTCAATCTCTTCTCTTTTCCATTTTTTTTTTATATATATTCAAAACCTAGATTTTGCATGTTCAATTCGTGGGGGTTACTTAAGTTAAGAATAACTAATCCACTAGTGTGTAGCCAAATTTCAAACGTTGTACCCTCTTGTGTTCAATTTATAATCCATGAAATTTATTTATCACTTTTGACTAAACTCTATGAAGCTAAGTGTCTCCTCGTCAAACCTTCATATCCCAAACCAGAATACGAGTTCTTTATAAGAATGTGAATTACGTCGTATGAATGTAAATGGAGTGTAGCTTAAAAAGGTCAAACAAATATTTAACGTGAGCGACCAATGGTTTGGCGTTCAGGTGAGGCGCCTAATGATTAGTCGCTCAGCGCCTTACCAATAGTCGCTCACAAGCATATTCGAGGAGAATATCCTATGGAGCATCAAACCACGGGTCGTTAAAGCTATTTACTCGAGAGCGCCAAACCATTGGTCTCTTGTGTTGATTCAAGATTGCGTTCGAGCAATTTCTTGAACTTTATGTTGAATCAACCCTTTGGTCACGCTTTTGTAATGGTTCCAATGTTGAATGTTGAATTTTGAAGGTCCATAGGGGAAAGCCTAAACACTCGGTTAGTTCTTCACTTTTTCTTCTTCTGAATCTCAGATTCACTTCAAAAGTCGTAAAAATCACCTCTTTCTCGGATGCATCATCAATTCATCATGTGTATTTAATGAACTTAAAGCTTCAATCCTATTTCTACTGTAATCGAGGTACTCTTTCGTTAAACTCCATCAACGTCTCTCTCGGTTTACATATAATCTTCTTTGTATGTGATTTATTTTCTTTCTTAATGAATCCGTCGTCTGCATATCAATATCTCTTTTCGATTTAAGGTTTAGGGTCGTTTTTATTTTCTTAAAATGTTTATGAAAATTTAAGAAAATAATGCTTAATTAACTTTTAATAAGTTCAACTTTGGTAATATAATTTTCCTAATGAATAATAACTTCAATCATCTTTACCCTGTCACAACTGATAATGAGTAGTCTAATAGTAGTAATGAAAAGGTGTATTTTGATTATTGTAATGAATTAATTAGTTCAGCTAACAGTGTTCTTACAACTGTTAGAGAATTGCTCGGTTGAACCCACCAAGTACGTATGTCAAGGTTGGTTGTCATATTGTAGTTCCAAAACTCAATGTTCTTGATTAGATTACTAGAGTCGACTTCGTTAGGTTAGACTAGGAAATCTAGAAATGTTGACAGATACAAGTATTACTCTGAAGACCTAGAGAATCCGAAGACGTATCAACAACAACGAACACGTCATCTTTCTGCTCGAGGTTAGTAATACAAGACTTAACTTATTTCAATTTTTATCTACATTACTTTCAAGTTGTTTAGATTGAAAATATAACATGCAAATTTATATATATATAACTTTAGTGTTAGAGAAATTATCATTTTATTATGATCTAAGTGTCTAAGAAGAATATACAAGTTGTTTCACAACCTATGTATATTGAATTACGAAGTATAATAGACATTGTATTTGTAACTTGTTACTAGATTGTGTAATAGGAAAGTTGGGTTTGCAAAATAGGAAAGTTCAAGATGTCGTCATTGTGAGTTATTTGAACATGTGTATAAATCTTATATTTTATCTTTCAAAGATATTCCTTACTCAAGGTGAGATCCCAAACCGAAATGTTTGAGAATTTTTTTGTTAAGATTTTTGAATGTAAATGTTTTATTTTTCCAGCAGGTAAACATATCTCTGGAAGCTATATTAGTAAAGTATACTTATATACCAACTAATATTGAGATGTCATCTAAGAAGGATTTCGGTATTACAGTTGGATATTGGTTGGAGTTAGACAAAACCGAAAAATTGTGTTTATTGTATATCTTGAAAATACTTTCAGTTATGGAAATTACTTGGTGTCCAAACTACCTTCGTCTATAAATAGAGAAGTTTGTTCTTCTTACAAACTCATCCTGAGGCAGACACTTAAATTTTGTGGTCTTTAGCCGACTAATAGTATTACTTGTAGTACTATTATGGAGAGTAGAGTAACCTAATAAGGCAAAAGCGTCTGGATAGTATCGTTGGTGGGAAACTAGAAATTTGCATTGTTATTTTAGTTTTCAGCTATTTATTTGATTGACTAACGGTTGTTAAACCTTGATTGCACCAAGTTTGATTATTCTTAGAAACTAGATCAAGGGATTACCGGTAGTTCATATTTGTCTTTGGATCTGAATTTAGACTTTTGATCATCGTTTTGTGTGTGCTCGATCATAATTGGAATCAAGTTTTTTTGTGCAGGTACAAAAGAAGACAAAAAGATTTGAAGACAAGAAGATTTCTTATTGGTTTCAGATGTTTTGTAATTTACTTCGTACACATACTTGATCTTCTGAGATCTGACTTAACTGTGTTTATCTTTGATAGAAATCTTATTGCTAGTCGTATTAGATCGACAAGATTTGGTGGTACTCTTCATTATCTGAATCTGATAGTTTGTATTCATAGCTAGATATGATTATCTTGATAATCTAAATCTGAAAGACAAAGGAGTTTATTTAAATTAAACGGAAGAGCCTTTGTTTGACTCAACAAAAAATCTCTGATTCATTTTTTGAGATTGAGTGGCCAGTTACCGAATACGGCTTAGTCCTTTACTGTTTTGATTTCGATCCGTAGGAGTTGAGTGAAACAAGTCTTCACGACTGGTGAAGCAACTTAAAATAGTGGACTCTATCTAAGGAATCATGTGTGTAGACCAGATTGGTTGAAGACGAAGGGATACTGATGTAGATTGGAAGCGTTAAAATATGATAATTGTCGCAGTGGAATAAAATTAAGAAAAGTAATCGATAGATTGTTCAGGCCTCGAATTATTCTTACGAATAATGACTATGAACGGATGAACCAGACCTCGCGATTCCGTAAAATCAGAACTATGGATTAGATGATTATTTGGACTTCGGGATTAACAAGATTATAAATAAATCATAATAGAGTTAAACAAAGTTTAATAATACAAAAATAATTTTATTAATTAAAAGAGTCTCGTAATTTTCCTTTTTGGAGGTCCTTATATAGATAACTCCCCCTAAACAAACCATAAACTTAACAAAAATATCAAAAAATTATTTTCCAAGGTATCTACTACTGTTAGGAACTTTCCTAACTTATAAAAACTCTTAAAATAAACTTCTAGGCTTTCATAAAATTTCCCTAACTAATAAATCCGAAAATTAATTATTTTTCTACTAAAATTATCATTAATAAAATACAAATAATAATAGGAAAATAATAGATTTAGTTCCATAAATCTCCCTTCATCGAATCTTTAGGAAATTAGGTAAATAGGGGTAGTTTAGATGATCTCAACTGTACGAAGTTGGTAGTGGTTTTTGTATAACGGCTTAGTTCTGAGAGTATTCAAAACTGGACTAGGTCCCGGGGTTTTTCTGCATTTACGGTTTCCTCGTTAAAAAAATCTTGTGTTTTGTTATTTACTTTATTTCCGCATTAATTATCTTGTCTTTATAATTAAAGTAAATATACTTGTAAGTTAATCCAAACACTTGGGTTGATCCCTATAGTTAATGTTCGTTTTCGAATTTATATTGTATACCTTGTGGTTACCATCTTCTTGACAGTCTCTGTCTATATTAGATCAGTAAGGTATCTGTCATATATGTTGGTATCGAAAAGATTGTGGTGTACTTGGTACCCTCCTCATTTCAATTGGTATCATAGCAGGTAAATACGCAAAAGGTCTAAAAATTTGTTTTTGGTGCAATCTAACATATAAGATAATGAATCTAATGGTTTGGAAAAAAAATTATAACTGATTCAGTTAACATAACATTAAGATTCAAAGACTTCAATCATTCATGGTGGAAAACACGTATGAAGGAAATAAAGCTCTCTTTCAAAAAATTATGTGCGAACTGGATAAAAGTTATATGTATCCCAAGGTTTATAAGAAACCTTATGACGAATCAAACAAACAGTTCAAATGATTGTTTTGTGTTTGCTCTAATGATTCTGATTCTATTTATAATTCAATTTTGGAAATGAATCAATCTACTTCAACTCGTACAACTGAAAACTTCAGTAATGTTGAATTCGATCTTTTAAGAAAAGCATCCTCAATTATTGTTGAATCACATAGTATACTTATTAATTTAAGAAATGAAATTTTTTTATCCTATAGGTATTAAAACCCATGTCTCTGTGACATCTGTTTTTACAAGAAATCCTGGTAGTTTAGGTTCCAGAAACAACATATGAAATATCTCGTCACTAATAGAGAATCAATAAAACTACCTTGTTTTGTTTCATTTATTCTCTATTAACTCGAAGGTTTCCTGAAAGACAAAGGAAACAATGTCCTATTAAAAATTGTTTATGTGACTTTCTTTGTTACCTTGCAATAAAGACTCTTATGTTGTGTAACATAACTCGAGTTAAAAAGCCTTTTCGATTAAAAGAATTCCCTAAACGACACCTTAAAAGAACTGCTTTCTCAATTTCTTCATTTATAGAAGAACTATGCATTCGCTATACAATGGTTTCCTTGAAACCAACGACAGGCTAAAAATATTTCAAGAAACTAAGGGCCTGCTTGGTTGAGTTTTTAAAAACAGTTTTTAAACCATTTTCTACAGTTTTCGAAATGCCCCCATTTTCCTTGTTTTCTTTTTATTTTAAACTTTCAAATTGTGTTTGGTACATATCTTAAAAATTGTTTTCTAACGACATACATACAAATGAGACTAATTTGATGAAACAACATTTTTCACCTTTTATCATTTCCTCAAACTCACCAAAAATCACTTCACCATCACCTCGGTGAGAATAGTCTGCACATTTCAAGTTCCTCTTGGGCAGTTCAGGAAAATGAAAGCTAGCTCTGATTCATAAAGAAAACTAGTACCATTTCAACATCAACTTGTTACCTATCTTGATTTATTTAACTTTTGTCATTATGAAAGAATAATGAACTTTGTTAGCTATAGATTGAAGCTTAAAAGAAGACATCCTCTCTTCGTTAGCTTTCCAGTCAAGCTATATTTTGTTCGGCATTTCATCGAACAACTTGTAAACACCTTCTTTTTCTTTCTTTTTGCCAATTTACGTTAAATAGGCAGAAGACAAACACATGTGTAAAGTCACAATTATACTATTATCGATTTATGTTTCATAAATTGTGTATTTAGTATACATATGAGTTTCGGTTTTAGTTTTTTACTATCGACATGTAATAGCTAAGATCTTTTCAACCTTTCTCTGGTAAAGATTGTCTCTTTTTGTGATTCTTTTGTCTTGCAGGAACAAGAGGAGAGTACTATATTGAATCCAGTTCTTAAACGTCATATCTTTGTAGAGTAAGTGACTGTGGAAACTGATGTGTTTCTGATAGTGGTGAGAAAACTTTGTTACTCAGATTTATTAAGGATTTGATTTTAGACTTAGAGTTGAAACACTAAAATAACAAAGAAGCAAAAGATAAAACAAGAATTAAAAGATATTGGGGTTCAAGATTCCACCAAACTTCATATTCATGTGATTCATATATCAATTCTAGACAATTTTAATTCATCATATAATAAGACTATTGACTCTAATTCTTTTCTAAAGATAGATTTTTAAAATATTAAATGTAAATCGTAAGCATGGTGTATCAAAAGAACTAAAGACTAAACATACATCATCAAACAAAATCACAATTAATTATGAAACATCATAAATAACTTTAAATTAATGCAAAAACTCATTAAAAAAGTTAAATATATATATTCACCACAATCATGAAATATGGCTTCTTACATGGTCACGGTGTTGGGGTTTAGGTCTCCATTATTAATAAAAAAAATGAAAATTAAAAAGAATAAAGAAAAATAAATTTCTTAACGACTTCTAGTGTTATATACTGGCTCCTCTCCTCAAACCTTGTTGAGTATTAACTTGCTTGGACAGAGATTCTGTCTTTCAGGTAGTCATAACTCCTTAAGATGCTTAGCAACCAATGATAACCATTAGGCCCATTTACTAGAGTTTTGGTTGTTTTAGATGTTATTGTTAGTATAGGTTTTAACCAACTAATAATCTAATCGCTTTAGACTAGGTCATGTGGTTACTGCAAAGCCGAAAATCTAAATCTACACTCACTTTCCAAAATTAAAGGGGGTATTATATCTAAATCTAAATTTGATGTTTTTCTATAACAATTATTTATTTAAATGGAACAAACTGTTTAAAGTTTTTTAATTGAAATAAGAAGCAAAAATAATTGGATCATGTGCGGTACAAAGGGAGGGATGACTTTGGAAAAACACACCCGGTAGGGGTATAGAATGATTAATTAAGTGCTATGAATAAACTAGTGTGCTAAGGGGTGGCTAAAGTATCTAAAGTTATATAACTATGTTTTCCCCATTACTTAAAAATAATTAACCCTTTTTGGTTTTAAACCTAAATCTTTTGGTCTCATTTTCTTTCTTCATCAATTTAACGATCAATCTCTCTCTCTCTCTCTCCATATACAAACAAAAACATTCGTCGAGAATAATACAATAATTGATGCCATAAACTTAATTTGTTACTTTATTCTGTTCTTTAGTGATATATTAGGTCAGAGAATTAACTTATGTTGGATTGTGGTGTCTTGGTTGCCATGGTATGGTTTTACTTAGTATGAACATTTTATATGTTTCCGATTAGTCGCCATGCACGTCGGATGATTACCATGATGATTTTTCATTTTGTTCTTCATAGGTGAAAGAACAATTACCAGAAGTGTCATGGTTCTCATCCTAAACCATGTCAACTAGTGATGTAGTATGAATAATTTTTATGGTTGGAAAAGCTAAACCATGACGATTAATAATTTTCAAAACCCCAGTTTTTCATGTGCCCAAATTTGTTATTAGTCGTTATGATTTTGTAAAAATAACATTACGACTAATAGACAGTTATTATGGTTTCCGTGTCCAAATTTGGTTTTAGTCTTTAAGGGTTTGAAAATATACCATGACGACAGTTTTCCATGAAATGTAGGGCCGCCATTGTTTTATATTATCGAGCATAACAACTAAAAATTTCCAAAAACAAACTTTTCAATGTCCAAATTTGTATTTAGTCGTCATGTTTTTGAGAAAAATAACATGACGACTTTGTCAAGAAAAATAGAATGTTACTGTTTTGTATTCTCGAGCATGACGACTTATTGGTTAGTCGACATGATTGTAAAAAATAAACCATAGCGATATCTGATGTCACTATTACAATTCTCAATAATACGATCATGCCGAAAAAATTTGGTCGGCATGTTTTGTTTCAGTCGAGCAAGGCGATTTTTCATGCCCGACCCAGATTTGAAAGAAAAGAGGATAGGATTTTTAATTCAAAAATAATGATTCGATTCCGATTTTGTTTGGCGAATCAAATCCGTTTCAGGAGTTTTCAGATTGCACTTACTTTGGTGTCAGGGCCACATCTCCTAGATGGTTTGTCCGTTTGAGGCAATTTTTTGATATGTTATTGGGAAGACATAACAGAACATATTTTCTTCAGGAAGTAACATGAAAGATTCTTGGGAAGTAACACGAAACCTCTTCAGGAAGAGGTCCATGAGTAAGCCATGATTGTGATTTTAGGGCGGCCGACCTAGAATTTTAAGTGGGGGCGTTACACTGAACCCACTGAGAGATGCATGAAAGCTTCTTGGTCGGCTGAATATGTTTCCCATGGATAAATCATACTTTTTAAATGAGGCGTCAAAAAATATTATCCAAATCGACTTAAATTCGAACCATGAAGATTTAGTGATCTTATATACTCTATGAGTTATGAATTTTCCTTTGGTACTTGCATCTTGAACAAAATCGAACAAATTAAAAATTTTGTTCTATTAGCCTTATTGGATCTGGTTTTGTTTTTTAAAAAACTACCTCACATCTGTATTTCCAAATAAATCATGTTATTGTAGCAATTTTTTCTTTAAATTGTAAAATTTTTGGATCAACAATCCAATTTAAAACCCAGTTGGTGATTAAGTCTCTGCATATTTGAGTATTGCATGCGTCAAGAGAGCAACCAAACCATATGACTCTAGCAAATGGGAAGTCTCTGAAAAGATGATGTTTTTTTTTTCACCGCTTGTGAATTGCACATGTGGCAGTTTGGCGTGATCTCCGAGTTGTGGGCTGCAACTCTACTTGTGGTAGGTAAATCCTTTTGAATTAATTTCCAAATGAATAGTCCGTTTTGGAATGACTTGCATCTTCCATAAAGTTTTCCAAGGGAAATCACTGTTGATCTCATTTACCTGACTTTAATTGATGAGGAAATTGTAGATATTTTTTGCCGAGAAAGCACCTGAATCATGCTTTTTCCATCTAATTCTGTCAGAATCTTCCAATCGTGGTGAAATTGCAAGAATCTTTTCCTTTACCTCTGGAGTGAAGAGATCATTTATTATATCATAGTCCCAGTCTCCTTATGTGTTAATAAGGTCTTTGACTTTTTGTGGTAAGAGTTATTCTTTATCAATTGGTTTATGTATGATTTCTGAATTGGGTATCCAATTGTCCTCCCAAATCTTCGCATTAGCTCCATTTTCTACTTGCCAGGTATAGTTTCCTTTAATGATATTCAGAACTTTTTGTATGCTTGTCCATATCCAAGATAGTTCGTAATTTCTAGTTGGTTCCGTTGGGTTGGAATTATAGAAATACTTTTCTTCTGAAGGTTTTACCCATAATTGGTCTTTCTCTATCATTAGCCAATTGGACAATTTTGTTAACAAAGCTATGTTAAAATTGTGTGGGTTTTTTATACCCAATCCTCCTTGAGATTTAGGTCTACACATGTTAGTCCACGCACTTATATATTCACTTTTCGCTTTGGTTCGTCTTTCTTCCCCCAAAAATCTCTCTGGATTTTATCTAATTTATCAAGGGTTTCCTTGGGTAGAGCTAACATTTGCATCTGGTAAGTTGGATATGCTTGAAGAATAGATTGAATTAGAATTGTTCTACCCGCTTGAGATAGCAATTTTGCTTTCCAACTGTGTAAAGTATTATAATACCTTTGGAGAAGAGGCTCAAAGTTTTCTTTTCTGTTATTGTCAAAAAATAGGGGAGTGCCAAGGTATCTATATTTCTCTTTGTCATCAAGGGAACTTTGAGGATTTTTGTTATAATTTTCCCATGTTTGGGATGTATTCTAGGACTAAAGTATAGATCCCTGATTTTTGAAGATTTACCATTTTACCTGTGATCTCCCCCGAAAGAGGATAGAATATCCAATAAATTTTTTTTTGCTTCCCCCAGCTCTGCTTTCGTAAATAGGAAACAACCATCAACAAAGAATTAGTGCGATATAGTTGGGGCATTTTTTTTTATTGTAAGCCTTGAGATATTTTTAAATTTGTATCCCATTGATAGGTGACCTAGATCATTAGTAAACAATGAAATATCTATAAAACTACCTTTAATTAATTATTGTTAGTATAAGAAATATATATAATTTGATAGTCATTTTTATATTCGTTACATAGGTGTTTTAAAATGTTTTTCAATAATATAAAGTTTACGAATATTTGTCGTATAGTTTGAGAGATAAATTATTTTTAAATTTTTACTAGTTATTTTTTTATAAGGGTATACATAGGGCTGCACATGGGCGGGTTTGGGCGGGTATTAGCTAAAACCAACCTCGCACCCACAGACTGCGGGTTTTTATTTTCATAACCAACCCCGCACCCACAAACAACGGGCGGGTTTTGTTACCCGCCTGCTACGGGTTGGGCGGGTTTGGGTTTAAACCCGTTTAAACCCGCTTCATATACAATAATCATTCACACACATGTTTTAAAGTTTAAATAAACTACTTACTTAAGTTCTTGATAACTTAAAAAAACAAACCATAAACATAACTACATAAGTCTTCATTGTTAAGCTTAAACAAGTACTAGTGTACATAGTACACCAGTACTTCCAATAAAAAACAAGTTTAAAGTTTAAACAATACGACTACTTTAAAGTTCAGATTAAAACTTAAACAATAAAAGTTTCCAGACCAACAGAAAGTGACTCATGTCTCTTCTAGCATCTTCAAGTCTCTCCTCCTAGCATCCTCATGGATGAAGGACTTCCGATTAGTTTTATCAATGGTGTATATTTAGCGGGTTTTTCGGGCGGGTATTAGCTAAAACCAACCTCGCACCCATAGACATCGGGTTTTTATTTTCATAACCAACCCCGCACCCACAACGGGCGGGTTCGGATTAAAAACCCACGGATTTAGCGGGTACGGGCGGGTTTGGGTATGATGGGCGGGTCTTGTGCAGCCCTAGGTATACACTACAAGAAAATCTAGCTATTGCTACACCATATAGTGCCACACCTTCAATATAGGTGTTGCGAAAGCAAGTTTCTAGCCACAGTACTTTTCACCTGCAGCTAAAAGCTATAATTTACTGCTGCAAAATGAAGCTTTTGCCACATAACTGTAGCAACAATATAAAAAGAGTGTGGCAAAAAAGTATAATCTCTTTCTACAGCAATAAAGATTGGGTGCAGCAATAGACTTCTTGCTACATAGGTTATCGCGACATTAGTAGAGGTTTATGCCATAACCAGTGGGTGCTGCAATATATTAAGTTTCTTGTAGTATAGTTGTAGAAAAATACTTAAAAATATTTCTTGTCTTAAAAATTATGTAAACTTACACTAGGTCCTATTGTGGAACTGAGTATGTCCAATGACTCCAATCTCGCCAGTGGATAGAAATACTTTCGTTTTTGATTAAAAATATAATTGAACAGATATGGGCCGCTCTGGGCGAACCCATCCCACCTGATCTTCCTCTTCAAGTCCAGCTCAAGTCAGCCCAAATCTAAAACTGAACAGTAACATCTGGAAGACGGAAACGCACTGACACCGATTTATTTGAATTTAGAAACGGAAATAAGTGTTTCCTAAAATTGAAACTTTTGAATACAAAGTTGGAATCGACCGTCTTATATTCAATTTTGGAAACCGACATAAATCCGGTAGCAAGTGTTGCATAAAAATAGAAATTTCTGAATGCAAAATCCTTCTGATAATATCTTTATGTATCTTTTTTCCATCTATATAAATCGAGGTAGCAGACATTCTCAAACTCAATCATCAGAATCGATCGCACTAGCAGCTATACCGCCAATAATCTTCTCTGAATCCCTGCAGCATATTCTTCTCTGAATCTCTGCAGCTTCTTGTCACAGAAATTACAGCAAACTTATTTTGAATTGAAGAACCTTCGGATTAAAGAACAATGGGGAGAAAGAAGATAGCCATAGTAACACAAGTGAAAATGGTAACTTTTTCGAAAAGAAGAATCGGTATCAGGAATAAAGCTGCTGAACTTTGCAAGTAATTTGCAGATATTATTGTCTGTATAATGTTATTCTCTCCTTCCGGAAAGGTTTTAACCCACAGTAATTCTCCATTGGTGTTGTTGAACGATTCCTGGACAAACAAAAGATAAGAAACAAAGCTAAGAATTCACCTTATGTTCAGCAATGCAGAAACGAGGCTGGTGTTGGGAGTGGGAGTGCTAGCTATTGGTGGGATAGTATAGACATGGAAGAACTCGACTACGTGGAAAAGTTAAAGTCTGTCAGAGAATCATTGGCAAATTTGAAACGAAATCTGTCTGCAAGAAAAGAGAAACTTACTGCAGCAGCATTGTCGCCATTGTCAGCATCGTCTTCAACAATTGAAGACACAATCATAGAAGATAGAATTGTGGAAGATGCTGCAACAAGTATTACAGAAAAGCATGAGCCTGGGAGGACTTGGTGAAGGATCATCCTAATCTTGATCTCAGTCTTAATCTTGGGTGGAAGATTGATGAATTTTTAATGAAGGCTGAGGTAGGCAGAGATGAAACCGACGAGGACGCCCCTCTGCTGAGAAGGTCTGGTCGTGATCTGGTTCAACCATGTCGAAGTCACCCCTCACAGATTTGGCTTTGTGAATATCCATATACAAATTTTTGGTTCTCATATATCTGTAAGCTCAATTTTAATAGAAAAAGAAAATTCCTATTAATGCAAGGGTTATAAATCATCAATTTCTTCATTGTAATATAGCAAAGATAACGATATGCACCGTCATAAACCTACTTTATCACCCGAGGAATCTAATCTTACTGCAAGTTTTTTTAAAATAGTTCCTCATCATCACCTGAATATATAACCTTGGCTTTGATCTTTCAATCCGTTCAGTGCTTCATCTGTTAGTTGGATTCTGATGAGAGCTGGGGTTCTGCAATAAAATTTGGAAACTCTTCCTTGTAATGGCAGTTGCAAAATTTGAAATATGTTCCTGCTAGTAGGTCCAGTGATAAGGTTACCGCCCATCTCTTCTTGGGCCTCAACATTGTCATCCTTCAGCAACAATGCACATGAAAGACGAATTAGAATGATAATTGGAAAGATGCTAGACTACAGAAAGAGAGATAAAATCATCCACACCCCTTTTGAGAGTCAATTTAGAAAGGTAAAACAATAAGTTATATTAGCTTAGACTCGTCAACCAGACATATGGAAGTAATAATTAACGGAAGTTCCATCTTACTACCAATTATCGCATCCGCAAAGAACACAATATACTGCATTATTGAAAAGGATGATTCCAGGAAGCATCAACAAGTGAAAATAAGCTGAGCACTCACAAGAAGAGAAAATGCATGAGCAAGTGACAGAATTTTTAGGAACACCGCATTATCTTCAGTAGCTTCAGGGACCTGCATCAGAAAGAAATCAGCTTAGATATAAAATGTTTGACAAAACAAAAACCCGAAACAATAATAGAAGCTGCCATAAAATGTTTGACCTACATCAAGTATAATTTACAAGTGCACCAAGAGCCTAAATACAAAATTAGATAAAAAAAAAGCACCTGCGGAGTATATAAACAGGATTACGAATCACATATAGAAAATTCCAACTAAACAAAGCACAGATAAAAGCATATTGGTGAAGGGAGACCGGACCATCTCTCTCAAAAAAAAACATGACTGATGGAAAGACCATAGTGGGTTGGGGTGGTGCGCGTGGGATGCGCTTGCAACATACTCCCCACCCGAGAAGTCTCCAACTTGGGAATCTTACTCTAACCCAAATTAGTGAAGGGTGACAGTATGGCTGAAAAGACATGACTTACGGGAATTGATGAAACCTATCCAACCCACACATTACTGGTTGCTCCTGATAAATATACAAGAACTGGTAAAAGGAAAAGATATCAATACATAGCAAAGAGCAAGAACTGGAGCTAAAAGCGAACCTATTTCACAAAGACTTAACTGCTCAACTATCTCAACCTCATAACAGCAGAAGTTCAATAGCTACATAAGCAAACCTTAACCGAGTTTCTCTATACCAACCTCACTGTGAAGTGGCAACATGCTTCACAAATTTCTAAACAGAAACCAATTTCATATCCCTCTGTTTAAACCAAAAAGACGTATGAGAATTAAGGAAAAAACCTGGTTGCGCCTGGTCCAACAGCCAAGGCTCAAGATGTCAAAGAACAAGATGTAGGAAACGAAAAGAACAAGCCGAGATGTGGGCTTTAGCTAGCAAGATTTGAGATTCGCATCTGAATACTTCTGTATTACTTTGCCAGCTCCTTAAAATCTGGCAATCGAGGTAAATGAAAACTATGAACCAAGCACAAGAGCAGAAAAATATGATGTGTATTATATTTGTTGCAAATTATCTACCTAATTCATATATTCGTGTTTTTAAGATGGTGCCACTCCAGTAATAACATATTTCCATGAACATTTTTCCGCCTACAGACCTGGAATAGTCATCTTTCAGCCTGTGGGATTTCTGATAGTGCTAGTAGCTATTAGACGAGAAGGAGCCTTGGCTTGAGCAGAAATGAGGACCTTTATGCATCTTACTTGAAGTTACTTTTGAAAGATAATATTGACTAGTGTAGATATCCACTCTTCTTGTGCCTTTTTGACAGATTTTGGGAAGAGTAACCTTTTAGAAACTCTGTGCTGGCAGCTAGATTTCTACTTTCTGCTCAACAAAAACAATAAAAAAATTTAATTTGATAGGGCATATTAAACCATGTATAGTAGTAACACCCTGCACCATTCAAACAAGTTATTCTAACAAGACACAGAATCACAAACACATGGACGCTTAAAAGGAACAAAGAATTAATGCCTGACAAATTCCATTTCATTTCTCCATGTCCCTTTCTCCGTCACAATCTCTAGAACAAAATTTCCTGCGATGCTCCATATGAAAGTGTTACCAACCCACAACGTTTTGCACGAGTGGAAGTCTTACTCAATCTATCTTTGTCAGGAAATCGCAGATGTGCCTGCATAAGATTCAGTTGTCAATTATCCTCTTTTCAGAAACTGAGCTGCCACTGCCAAAACCATCAAATGAATTTGGACATTACATACCAAACTGAAGGCAATAAAAACCAAACCAAAGGTGCAGAAATATAAAAAAGTGAATACCTGTTAAGTTCTACGTGAAATCCAACAGATAGACTAGTGCACCAGAAGCCCAAGTGAAGAGATTATAGCTGGGCGCGTTACGGACTCATGATACACTACTTAAGGCGTCAGCTGGAAAACTTAGAACATTGCTGATGGCCAAAAAGATATCAAATTGTACAAGTATATGTACCATATCAAGCTTCTCAAATTTGTTCGAAAGAAATTTCCGTCCGGTCATAGCAACAACGACATCCCTAATCACTGCAGTAGCCTGTAGCCTGGAACCTTACATTGCCAACAGAGAATTTTCAACAAGAATTATCAAAACCCAGAAAACAGAATTTCATACTATGTTGCATTTCAAAAAGTATAAGGTACCTCGCTAAAGGGAAAGAGGGATTAATAAGAACTAGAGAGAAATAAAAATCCATATTCAAAATACACCAAGTCGCAAAAATGCCCTCAAGTTTTTCAGATTTTCACCGTTACCTTCAACAATTACAAGGTCTCACAAAAATAGCGCAAGATTTTTCAGCTCATCTGCTGAGAGTGTGTTTATTAACAGGGATACAACAGAATCACTTGGTACAAATTTTCTTTCACGCATCCTGCGAAGAAATTGTAATGCCGTCTCAGTCTCCTTCCCTTCAATAAAACCCTTGATGATGGTGTCGTATATTCTAGAATTTCTGAATTTGGTAAACAACCTTTCCCTTCCATTTGGATGAATAACTTTTTAGCCTCCAAGAACTGCCTGTGATGAAAGAGGCCAGCCATCATTGTGTTATATGTTACTACATCAGGAACTAATCCTTTGTTTGGAATTTCATTAAACAGTTTTCTTGCATTTTCCAACTGGCCAACCCGACAGAAACCATGAATAAGCATAGTGCACATTTCAACATTAGCAAAGATACCAGTACCATCCATGGATTCAAACAATTCTATTGCCTCCACAATTTTTCCATTCTTGCAAAGACCATCCAAAATTGTACCATATGTAACTTTATCAGGACATTCACCAAAAGATTGCATCTCATCAAGAAAACTCTGAGCAGTCTTCACTCTTCCATCCTGGTACAGTCCCCTCAACAGTACATTGTAAGTAACTGTTGTGGGTTTCAATCCATTTTGTTTCATTTTCTTGAATAGCTGCATAGCTTCATCCAACTTACGATTCTTGCAATACCCATCAATTAATATATTGCAACTGATAACATTGGGTTTAAGGCCCCTATCTACCATGGAGCCAAACAGTTTTACCGCATCTTGCAATCGACCTACCAAACACAGACCATCGATCATTGAGTTATAAGTAACCTGATCGGGTTTTATATTTATCTTGTCCATCAATTTGAACAACCCCAGAGCATCTTGCGTCTTCCCACCTTTACAATGCGAATCAATTAATATTGTAAAGGTTACTGTATCGGGTAAAATCCCTCGATCAATCATTTCATCAAAATATCTTCTTGCTTCTTTTTGTTGACCATGTAGGCAATGACCATGAATCATACAATTATACGTCCTTACATTTGCAGAGAATCCTCTGCTAATCATCTCTTCAAAGAGTCTCTTTGCCTCATTTAGCCGCCCTGAATTACAAAGTCCATCAATCAAAGAATTGTAAACAACTACATTTGGAATAACTTCCAAGTCTCTATGCATTTCAGAGAAGAGAACCAAAGCTTCATCAACTAAACCTCCTTTACAAAGTGCATCAATTATAGCACAATATGAAACAACATTCGGTTTGCAATTCCACTTAGACATGTTGTTTTTTAACTGAAGAGCAAGACCCACTTCACCAGTTGTACAAAGCCCATGTATAAGAGTAGTACATGTAACCACATTAGGTTGAATACCTATTTGAGTCATTTCAGCAAACACTTTGAATGCAAAATCAATCTTTCCTTGAAGACACAACCCTTTAATCAGTATAGTGAATGTGATAACATTAGGCTGATGACCTCTCTTTAACATCTCTCCAAGCAAACAAAACCCGTAATTCACTTTGCGAAGTTTACAACAGCAATTAATCAAAATGTTAAATGTATAAATATTGGGTTGTACCCCAACCAAACTCATCTTCTTATACAACATAATGACATCTGAATAGCAGTTGATCTTCGATAATGAACCCAATACATGATTAAACGTGCCATTAGAAGGTAATGGCCTTTCCAAAATCAATTGATCAAAGTATCTCAAACCATCTTCAAGCTTCTTAATCCTTCCAGATTTACACTCATCCATAACCAAAAGTTCAAGTTTTGATAACGAATGATTATGATAGTAATAAGAATTGGAGAACACTCTTGTAACCAGTAATTTCTTTTGTCCCAAATTCATGATTTCTCCTTTTATCAAAAACTCAATGACTGGAACTGGAATCGATTGAAGACTCTGCTGAGTGCTGGCTCTGTTTATAACAAAAGAGATGGGCACTTTTTCAAAATGGGCCTCTAGAAACATAAATGAAAGAGAACCATCGGCAAAGTGAGTTAGGAATTCCTCGTTTGTTTAAACTAATGACATGATATTTTTATGTTCACGTTTGTTTTTTGCTGATTTTATGTTCACGTTTGTTTTTTTTGCTAATTGACATCTGGATCTGACTTGCTTCCGACTCGACATTAGTCGGATGTCAGACCATTGGTTTTTTAAAAAAGCAATCAAAATGTGTTTGGTAAAATTTCGATTCAACCATTGTTATTGTAATAAGTGACAAAAATGTATATATCATCCTAAGTTTCCAATGCGCTGAAATTACTTAACCTACCCGAACCTAATTTAATTTAAAACCAACCTAATAACCACCTCTCTCCCACCTATATATAACCACCACCACCGTCATCACCGCCGATTACTACCACCACCACCTCCAGGCCATCACCACACGCCCACCGTCGTCCGAATACCACCACCACCTCCTCCCACCACCACCGCCGATCACCACCACCACCACCTCCGATTATCACCACCACCAACCACCGATTACCACCAACAACAACCACCACCTTCCACCTCTATATATATATAGCTTAATTTAAATCTTAGTAAAGATATTCTCACAAACCTATTACTTGTCGCTTGTTTTTGGCTGAAAAATGAGAAGTAATCACCAAAATGAGTTGAAATGAAGCTGTGGAGAGGTTTAATGGAGGTTATATATGATTGAGTTCGCTACTTGTCCATCTCACAAGGCAAACCAACTAACATTCAGATGAGTTCTACTTGTCCATCCTCATAAAGCAACCGAACTACAATTCTCTGGATGAGTTCGTCCTATATGCTTATAACTATGTTATTGAACCGACGAGTTCGGCTGTTCCATAAATGTAAAAACTCATGTAACCGAACTCTAGGGTTAAAAACAAGAAAAAAGCTGCCATGTAACCGAACCTTAACCTTACTGTTTTTCCCATTATTTTATTCTCTTATAACCAACTATATCAACTTTGTCCAAATATTTCGCAAAAATCTTAAAACTCCTGTATAACCAAACCTACGCTAAAAACATAAGAAATTTTTTGGTTGTTCGGTTGATTTTGCAATTGATCTCAAGCTAAGTAAACAACTGAACTTATTAACTTAGTTCGGCCGATCGCAAAAACAGGCATAAGTAACCACAAACCAACCTTACACACTGGTTAAAATTTATTTGCACGAAGTCTTGCGATTGCGTAACCAACCGGAACATACACCGCAAGCGGAGCTTCCAAATATGGAGTCTGCAACTCGTGTTTGATCAAGCAACCGAACTACACCTTCAAACTAGTTCAAGTTACTTGTTTATCTCCCCAAGGCAACTGAACTACACTAGATGAGTCTGCTACTTGTTCATCCTCACAAAGCAACCGAACTACACCTTCTGCATGAGTTCTATACTTGTTCTTCATATAAAACAATCCGAACTGCCAAAATCCAGCCTAAAATTTTACTTTTGGGGAAGCTTACCAATTCAACATACATTATCAAGTCTGGACATACTTGTTCACCCAAATACCTTCCTCCGGCCAGGTTGATAAAATCCATCATTTGAATACTCAAAGGGGGGAATTGGAAAAAGATAATTATTTTTCATGCTTTTTCTCATCTTCTCTCCTCTACTCTCACAATAATCTACTCAACTAATAATAAACCCATCTTTTAATTTAATCTCACTAATTGTTTTTAACTAAATCATTTCACTAATCATAACCTAAAATTAATTAAGAGGGTAGATTAGGTATTAAATAAATAACTAGATATGGGGTGACCTAGAATTACTTCTAATGTTCTACTCAAAATAAAACAATGGTCCCCCAAAAAGGTCGGTCCTCAAAACGGTTCTTGCACATAAGGAAAATTTTGGGGCATATTGAATAAGACAAAACAAGGTTGGAAATAGTGTTTCTAGGGTGCCCCTTATCTAGCCATTTTTCATAATGGCAAAAATGCCCTTATTATTTATATTTTTTTAATTATTTTTAAATTAAAATAAAATTAAAATTCTTTAAAATTTTTCATAGGATGGTGTTGTTAGGTGTTTTTTCATAGGTAGCTTTATTCAAAAAGGGGTGGAGCTCAGCTTGTTGCTCGGCTTCCAACCAAGGGTGGTGTTGTTTGAATTATTCATATTATAAAATAATAATTAAATTAAAAAAAAAAGTGTTAAATTTTTTTATTTTACGAATCTAAGTTCGGTAGGACAAGTGATATGCCGAACCAAATGCAATCGCAGATTCGGTCGTAAGATGTCGACGCAAGACTTGTGTTTTGTGGAAAGCATACTCTAGGTTCTACAGACTCTGATAAAAAATAAGACATCCAGAATTTAATATTATTCTTCACAAAGTGAAGTTCGGCTAACTTTTATCTTCGTGTTTAATTATTAAAATGTAAGCTGTTCACTCGAACCCACTTTCAGGATGAAAAAAAAAAAAGTCTAACTTACATTAATTTTGATTTTATTGTTAGCCGAACTTCGCTCAGTAATTGTCACGAAAAAATTCCATGCAATAAAGAAAAGAAAAAAAAAAATGTAAAAATTCTCATAAAAATAAAAAATATTCAAAAAAAAAGTTATAAAAAAAATTAAAAATTAAAAATTAAAAAATAAACTAAAAAGTCAATATTAAGGGTTAATTAATTAATCAAGGAGTATTTTTAGGTAACTTAACCACTCATTAGACACCCCTTATCATCCCACGCTAGTTAGGGTCATTCATATGTATGCCCCAAAATTTCTATGTATGCCCCAAATGAGGGTTCTTGGCGAAGTGAGTTAGGTTCGAGCCTGCCTTACCAATGACATGATACTTTTAGGGGTGAGCATTTTATCCGTAATCCGTGGATTTAACCGGGACCAACCGTATTTGTGCGAGTGGTCGCCTGAACCGTTCGCTAATGGGTTGGACGTGGATGGAATTTTGAAATTCAACGACTACGGATTGGACTCGACATCTGACCTTAAAAATCCGTTGGACATCCATCACCGGCTTAAATTAAGGAAATTTATATAGTTTCTAAAAAATATATGGATAGTTTTAGAGTTTTTAGGTGTTTGCTTGGAGTGTTGTCCATGGCACTTCTATATTTATATACATATATAAAATGTGTAGGTTCTATAAGAAGTCATCTATATAGGCTTTAATTTTCCATTATAAATTTTAACTAACACAAGTTCATTGCATTATCCTGTTCCGAATCCATTCATCAGTGCATCCATTGGATGCAAATCCGTTGGGTGTTGGATTGGATGTGGATGCCAAATTTGAAATTCGTAGTGTACTAGGGCTTAACCCGTGTCGTAACGGCACGGGCATAATTTTTATTTAGTTATGCATTTTTCGACATATGAATATTTAATATAATATGTATTAATATCAAGTTCATCCTTTCTATCATTGCAAAAGTAAAGGAAAGCTACGATAGATATTTTTATCCTTCACTTCACAATCCTTTCTAGCATTTTCGCCTTGACATCCTTCCATACTATGCCTCTCCTTTCTCGAGTTGTATCCTCAAGCCAAGCAATGAAATTAACTCAAAATTAATTTTTACATATTTTGTCTCAAAAAAAAATATATTATTTGATATGTTTTTAGTTTACAAAGGATATCGTATCGATCCTTTGAAATGATATTACCTTTCTCGGCATCTTCACTTATTTTAGTGAACGATGTTAGGATCTTCATGGGCCCAGTATAGGAACCTATTGCGGGTTCGATCATAGCACTGATGATGTCCCTACTTGACCAACTTCGATAAGAGGTGCGGCCTTAATCTAAAAGGCCTAGGTGTTGTGTAAGGAGATGCTAAAGCTTATTAAGCCTCCATGTAATCCTCTTCCATGTGACTACCCCAGCTATACTCTTATGGTTTATCGTGCCACATACTCCAAACAACTTCCACCTTGGAGAGATTAAACCATCAATTGGGTCCAACTACATCACCACATGATTATCATCTGTATATGTTACCCATCGATCATGATTATTGTCACTACGCGCCCTAGAATCCTACTCCACCTTGAGTTAATGAGGAGGCAAGCACTAACTCCACCTTGAGCATTTCCTTGGCCACCTAGAACCCTGCTCTACTTGAGATTTAATGTGTGAGACACTAACTCCACCTTGAGCGCCAATTCAACCTTGAGCATTGCCTTACCGAACTAAGAACCTTGCTCCACCGAGTTAATGGATAGGCAATAACTCCACCTTGAGTGCCTTCAACTTTGGTCCTATGTCCATCCACCTTGAGTCTGATTCTGCGCGCCCTAAACCGGGTGACATCCACAACCACTTCTACATTCGGACATTAGCCCCAACCATGGGCTCTGATAATACCAGTTAGATCTTCATGGACCATCGGACTACTCACCCACCACATAACCCCGAACCCACTTGATGCACCTTGGGATAAGAGGTGTGAGTTTTTAACTAAAAGGCCTCGGTTCTATGTGGAGATGCCCAAGCTTATTAAGCTCCACATGTATTCCTCTTTATTCCATGAGGGACTATCTCTAGTTATGCATATGTGGTTTATCGCGCCACATAATCCAACAACCAAGCGGAACCAAAACATTAAAGTATGTAAGCATATCCGAATTAAAGCACCCGAATTCATTTGTCTCAAGAATAATTGTGTAGATATTAAACAGTGTTCGGATCCTTGTTGTTTTCCCTTTAAGAATAGCTTGAAAGAGTAAAACATAATTGACTCAACAATACATATCGATCCTATGTTCTTACTATTTCAAAGACATAATTAAAAGATAATTCATTCACTTAAGCTATTATACTTTAAAATGCTAAGTCATTCAGGTGGTAGCCATTTTTACTCACATACGATGTAGTTTTATTTTTTCAAAATTCCCATATATATTATGTACTTTATTCAATCTGGGTGATCGTTGTGCATTGTCGTCAAAAAATAAATTACTTTCTCACTACTCAAAATATATAATATAGCAAGGCAAGAAAAGGATTGTTCCCACAAAGAGGTCCTGTTGTCAATATGTTTCGGTTTCCTATATAAAACAATGGGGATTTTCTGATTTTTATAAACTAAAAATAAAATAAAAGCAAAGAAAAGAAAAAAATTAATCACGCATATCAGGATTTGAAAATATTGGATAAAGGTTTCATCATGTTGTAAACAAGTTTTGAATATATGAATAGAATTCAGTATTTAATCTCGCTATCATCAAAAGCCCTAGAATATTCTTATTTGCAAAAGAGTACTCCGAAATTTCCTAAGTCATCAACACACACATTAGAGCTGCGATGTGAATTCCTCCTAAAGAATAACCTAACGCCTTGCGCTAATTAAGTTCAATTCCTAGGAGCATTAAGTTTCACAAATAGGCTAATCAATGCAACTGTCATACATTGCGCACAACAATTCGGACAAGGGTCAATTTCTACATATGATTACAAGAGTGTGTCACTACAAACCGTAATCATATCATGCTACTCGTATTCAAGGTTATCGCTCGATGATGAACCTAAAATAGCTTATGATATGGATGTAGAGTTCAATCAATTTCTAGACTCAACCAAACAAACATTCATCATATTGCAATACGTCAATCATGCAATTATTATAACCCGAGTAGAAATCAAAAAACATAATATTGAGAAAACTAATTCATAAAAATCATAACTTGGTTGCAAATCCAACTACATCTTCAACCAATAATAAAAACTTAGTTACTTTTGTTTTTGGAAATCATCATAGAAAGCAAAGAAGAACTATCATGTAAAACCCTAGAAAACAAGTAGAAGCCTCCTAATGGAGATATAGGTTTAGAAAAGACTATTCTATTTATATGCTTCTCCCATTCCAAAAAGGATACTCTTTCCAAATTTAGGTCTTCTCAAAACCCATCTCCACGTGGTCCCATGATCCCATGAGTTAAAACATCTTCTCTGGAAATTCTAAGTGCAAAACTGGGTCGTCGGATTGCTGACGTCATCATCGGTTTCCGGTCACCGTCGCCGGAATTAATCACCGGAAAATGTCTCTGGCCACCTGAGTTATCTGAAACTGTCACCAGGGAATTATACACTTCCAGAAACTCAACTCTCCTTCTCCGCAGTTCATACATTCACCCAACAACCATTTAAGCCAAATCCTTGCTCTTGCAAAAACATACCCAAAACTGTGACTAGAACTCATATACCCGGCTACAAACCTTATATCGAATCGTACCCCCTTCATGATTCGGAAACTTTACAATGCCCACTTTGTTTGCAAAATCCGGCAGGAACTAGTACCACTGCTCGCCATTCTTGCTCACTTTTAAGATTACCGAGCTGGTTGCGACATTCTATTTATTTCCACTGACTTAGGCCATAAATTCTCATTGATTTCAGTCTCCACAATGCCAGCAACAAACCATATCAAACCACACTCTCCAGATTGCAAACTCACAGCTCCTTCTTGACCCTTCCATGGCCTCTTGCAATGCCTGCACCGACTCGAGCACATCTTCCGACTTGACATTCTCCGGTCCCATTAACACCATAGTCCAATCCTACATTTCACCATCCATCTTGCAACTTCTCAGGTCTATTACCCTGCAATACAACCAATGCACCCCATGACAATCACCAGTTCTACCTAGTTTGAGCTTCAATTCACTTACACCCTTCCAAAGCATTGCCCGCTATGTATCACCCGGCATCATATTTGTCACCTTTTGCCTCGAGCCGCGATGAAGACGGCACAATGCACGGGTAATCGCGTTGCACGAACACATGGGAAATGTAATGCAAACCTTGTGTCCTAACATACATCTACTTGTAATTTGAGTAACATCACTCCCTGCAATACTCACATCCATTTCGTTCAGTTCAATCCCATTTGCAATCACCACTGTATCACCATGCAAACCATTCTCAATCAACCTTTAAGGCCAAAGCCAAAGATCACCATTTTCCTCCTGCATCATTGGTTACATTATGGCAATGACCATTCCCTGAAATTCGGTCCTGTGGATGGCAGCAGCCATCATCATCAACCAGACTCAACCCCGATACTCTAGCCTGCTCTGAATGACAAAGTGATAACCAACTCCAAATCTTTCTGCTTCCATCATATATCGCCACTGACTACTCATCGTCACCAGCATTAACAAACCCATGACAATCAACATATTCAAACCCCGATTTCACTTTTGATTTCTCACCAGTTCCATTGCCGAATCTAGCCGCAACTGCCATCACTATTTCATTCAACTGCCAATGGCAGCAACATCTTTTTGTCGAACTCCAACTTCGTCTGCATACACTCAAACTTATCTACAAGACCATTCTCCATCTCAGAACCTTAACTCCTCCACCATATGCTTGAACAACTACAATTTCTTCTCTCAAACTTCGCTCTCATCCAAAACCGCATGGAAATCCACAGTAAAAATAGTCGTTCATTGAAACCCAACAAATGGTCACCAGGCCTTTTTAGAACACTTCCGTGTAATTTGATCAAAATGCGAGATATGGAACTTCTTATTGATTTCAATCACTCCATATCCTTACTGCAGATTCAAATTCATACACAACCCAGACCCATCCTTCCTAGCTTTATGAGAACTCAAAAACTTCCTTATCTCCTTCATTCATTATCTGTTTCAATGGCAACGATCTCTTATTCTTCCATGTCTTTTCTCAACTTGGAACTGAACTTCAAAACCAAATGTATTTGACCCAAACTCTGTGTCCATCTTAGCTTGCAGTTCTTCCTGAGATTCAAAACTTGTTCTTGTTCAAACCTCAATTGATTAGCAATTGAGCGCCAAATCATAACATCACCATCTCTGTCACCATGGGTTCTATCATCAATTCGAACAAAACCAATTCAATCCCTTGTTTAGATCGAGCCCTCAATTCTTCAAGAACAACACCACCAGCAAACAACCCTCTTGGATGAAGTCTTGACTTGAATCTCTATCAATGCCATACCAAAATACAAATTTAAGGCCAACCCACTCTTTCCTGCTCAATTCAACGCAGATACATCATGACTTCCTGATTTCCCACCCTCAATTACTCTCCGGTCTGAACCTCGATATCAGCTTGAAACTTTTCCCAGTTCTCAATCTCCATCACTCCTCACCTCCGCTGTAGCAACATCATCTCTTCCTTTCTCTGCTGCCATCTGGTTTATCTCTCTCAATTTTGGGTCATATGAAACTCAACTTCTACGAATTTTAGGTTTTGTTGTAGGAAATGTAAAGTGGATATAGCCACTCGGTGAAGTAGATAAGGGGTACCCAGTTCTTATATGGCTTGTCGGTTCGGATAGCCAAGCCGGCCCTAATTCCTTGTTTAACTCTCCCTGTCGGTTATGAGGAACCGACAATTCATTCTTCACCTCTTTCTTACTGCGCAACCTTAGGCTCCAAATGTAACTCAACATTGAATTGGCGTTTTGTCTTTTTCGCTCCAAATGGATGATTTCTCCTTCTTTTTGCTCTTAATGTCTTAATTGCACCTAATAACTCAAAACCAATCATAAGATACATAATTTACAAGGACAATAGCAAAGAAAGCATAAATACTAGATATAAAATTAGGTATTTTACAACACCTATCATTCGGCAGGAAGAGTTCACCGAATATAATATAGGTAATGGTTTGTGCTTTCGTAACATTGTGGCCTTTTCAACATAGTTGGATCCAGAGTTGGTAAAAATCACTGAATTTACGCGTTCTCGGGCAAGAGTAATCTAGGGATGGGCTACCTCCCAGAAAACTATTGATGGATGACCGCATCAGTATCAGTTGAAAATCCCACATTGTCGAATAACCGTAGTGACTAAGTTGGAAGTATTGGCGGAGGATTAGGTCCTTACAAATGGTATTAGAGTCGACCACGGGTTACCAGTCGAGGGTGAAAGAGTATGCTTGGCCAGTTGTGTCGGGAAAGGGTCTCATGAGTGAGAAAATGCTAAGTCTAGGATTGAACATATTCCGGAGCCGATGACGGCTCCAAATTAAGTTGGTGGTATTATAGTACTCCGATTCGGCATGTAGGATTCGTCAAATGGAATATAGGTAATGGTTTGTCCTTTCCTAACACCGAGACCTTTTCAGCATAATTGGCTTCATAGTTGGCGAAAAATCTCTATAGTTAAGCATGCTCGGTATTGAGTAATCCTGGGATGGGTGACCTCCTGAGAAGCTGCTGTTGGATGACCGCAGCGGTGACCATTGAAAACCCAATATTGTCAGATGACCGCGGTGGCTAAGTGAGGATATTATCGGTTGATGGTCAGGCCATTACATTCTACGACATTACGCTTCCAAATGTAAGGTTATTCTTTGCATAAAAATAATAAAACCATGATTAGTTAGTAAGTCAAATCGTTAAGTACTTAACCTAATAACAATAAGCTCTTACTAACAATAAATTACGTTATCATCATCATTGATTAAAAATAACTTTAAACCATTGATCAAGAAATACATTGAGACGATGCGAAATTACTCACTTTGGGCACCAATACTTGCCATAGTCACTATGGTCTACTTATATAATTGTTAGCCAATCTAACTAAGTTTGGCTTTACTTTTTCTTTCAAAAAAAAAGTACTTTGAAAACATATTTATAGCAATATTTTTTTCATCTTAGTGTTTAGTAAAGATTTCATAAAGTGTTTTTATGCAAAACACTTCCAAAATCTATCAATTTTGAAAGTGGGGAGAATGAGCTTTTAAAGTTTCAAACTCAAATACTATAGTTCACCCGAATTTCATATTTTATTTTCCAATTCTATCCCATCTTTTTTTATAACTGACATAAATTATCCTTGAATCTATATATGATCACCAACTTTTATTCACCATATTTTATTCTTTAAAAGATAGTTATTTTTTATTTTGAAACTACTGTACATTTTATGTTATACCGTAACTTTTATTTCTCAACAATAAATATTAAGAAATTTTTGATTTTTAAAAAGTGGTTAAGAAAATAATACTTTTTAGTAATAATACTAATTAGTAAATTTAATATTACATATATGTACCCTAATAGTAGAAAATTTACTTATTTTTATGCACAATGAAATAGAATAAACAATTTTCAGGAGATATGTCTACTTTTGTCATTTTCTCACTAACTATAAGTGGACTGATATTTTCCCCAGACACAATTTGATCCCTTTTTAATATGGTTTTATCTTTAGTTTATAATTTGCAACCATTCAATTGCTTTTTTTATGAGCTCGGCATGTCAACCATTCAATTGCTTTTTTTACATAGATCGGCACGATGGTTACATCGAGAAAAGCACTTTTTATAAAGCTACAGCATCAATACCAAACTAATCCTAAGTATTAGCAAATAAAATATATTAATTATCATCAATAGTAGGATAATTTATATATTATCATTTTTAATTTGACATTTAATAAAATATTATCATGGCGAATTATTAAGCTATTTATTATGAAGAATTATGGAACCTTAATGACATGATAAATTTTGTCCGTTAGATGCATTTTTAATCCCAATCACAACCATCACTTATGACAAATGATTACATCCCTAGATTTATCTCTTGTGAGGACAACTCTGAACCACCACTTACATAGGAAAAGTTAGCCAGTGTATTGGATTGGATGCGGATGAGGTTAAAACCAATCCATACCGGCCCATGCTGACCCCTAGATATTTTTATGTTCACGTTTATTTTTTGCTGACTCGACATCTGGATCCGACTCGCTTCTGACTCGACATTAGTCGGATGTCAGACCATTGGTTTTTTTAGTTTAAGTCGGATTTAACTCGCAACCTGACTCGGACCCGTTTGAGTCAAATCTAACTCAGTATATAAACACATTGAGTCGATCAAACTCAGGTTAGTCACAAGTGATGTCAGTCGAATCTAGAAGAAAAAAATCCCAACATGATGTTAAAGTCACTACTATTTAAGACTCTTGGAAGTTTTCTCTTGCGAAGAGAAGAAATTAAAAGTGTGAAACACAGATGCTCTTGGGTTTTGATTCAAGGAAACATTTGCAAGATCAAGCGCAAACTGTTGGAGAAGCTTTCTAGTCAAAGAATTATTAAAGAAGAGCAAGTCCGGAAATAATGCAAAAAAATAATAGCCAACTTAGCTCATTGTGAATCCCATAGTTATCTTATCTCACTAGTCGTCGATAGCCTGCACAAGAACAAAAACAAGAACATCTTTGCATTAATCGCAAGTCATAAATAACTGCGCAAGAATAAAAACAAAAACAGTGCATTAAAGGTCCATCTATAGACAAAATTGAATTTGTTACATAAATGGGCAGCTCTAGCAACCGGAGCAAGATCTCGAGATAAAACTAGCAAAGATAAAGGAACATGGTAAATAAGAACAAGAAACTAGGCCTTTTATATGATTATTCAAGGTAAACTAAACCTGGGAAGTTCAAACATCTATTACTTAGCAAAATAAACTGAGAATTCATTAATAAACAAACTAATATAAGCATATACAAAGGAAAATAGAAAAGCTAAACCTCAAAGGGTTAAAAAAACCAACAAAAATTCAATCTCAGAAATTGTAAGCGCTAAATAAAACGAAGCATTGTTGGAGATGGGAGGAAATCTTCCTCAAGTCTCTTCTTAGTTTGGTGCAAGGAAGAAGATTTCAGCATTAGTCCTCTTGGAACGGAAATGCTTCTCGGCTTCAGGTAGAACATTGAAAGAAGCTTCAAGAACTTGGGGATTCAATCCCTTCCATACTAATGTCCTTAATCCTAAGTGGCAAAAAATTGGGTTTGGAGTACTGATGATGGAAAACCAATCCATACCTTCTTCATCAGCAATCTTTGAGACCACGAAAAACCTTGGGACAATGAACAAGTTATCAACCTCGACTTTAATATCCAGCTTACGCTTACCATCAACACCAACAATCTGTGCACGATCGCTAACGCGAACGATATATGTAACTTGATAAGCTAAATCACAGACTCCGTGCATTGTGATTGATCACAAAATGATTCAAGTTGTGTTATGCATGTTATTGAGAAGGAAATTGAATATTTGAAGAAGAAGAATTTTTTCTTATTATTTTTCGTATCTTGTGAATCTAGTGTACAGACCTTGATCGGCTGGGATCCAACTAGAATCGTGTTTATCTTTGATATAGTTGATTTTCTAGTTGTGTAAGATCCACATCACTTTATAGTTACTCTTTGAGTTCTATATTGATTGATTGCAAATCTAGAAATTGGTTATTTCGTTAATCAAGTTTTAGATTGATTTAACCAGACAACAGAGTTTATTAGTTTAAATGGAAGAGCCTTTGTCAAAAATCCATACATATCTTTTTTACCAAAGATTGATTATTGTGGTTACCAAAAAGATTCATTCCTTTGTTGTTTGGAATACGATCCAAAAGAGTAGCTATTCACATGCGTGACTCCAAAGTCGTAGGCGCAGGGATTTTGAGGAAACTAAGTAGCTAGGGGTATTCTACTTGGTCTTTACTATACGAAGTTGGTATTAGATTTTGCATAGTTCCTTAAGTATGAGAGTATTCAAAACTAGACTAGGTCTCGGGGTTTATCTGCATTTGCGGTTACCTCCTTATCAAAATCTTGATGTGTCATTTACTTTATTCCGCAATTATAATTTGTTTATTATAATTTAAAGTAAATTGAACTTGTACGTTAATCCGAATTACTTGATATTTATCCTAATATTCAATTGGTTTTTACCGTAACTATTGTCAAGTAAATATCTTGTTTTCGTAATGTCTTGACTTCGTCCAAAGAAAATCACACAAGGTATATTACTTAATTTGTATTGTCTCGACTCTGTTCATAGACGATCACTTAAGATACCAGACTTATAGGTTGACATGTAAAATATTGTGGTGTATTTGGGTACCCTCGTCTTTTCAAAGATAGATAATAATCGCAAAGTTCTTTTCGTCTCAGACTTTGTGATTCCTCAAGATACATATATGAAAAAGCGGGGGGTACAAAAATCACACCCAATATTTCGTTTAGCAATCTGTATGGACTAACTCCAATATACTTTTAAGAGAATCAACTAGAAAGTCATACTCAATCTTGATAAAAGTATATCAAAGAGTTATATCTCTCTTTCTCGATTCAATACTTACTCAAGCAAATAGAAATCTGCGAGTCTAATTAAATACTAGAGAAAAAACTTCAACTGTGCCAAAGACCAATGTTCAAGGATCAATCAATTTCAATCAACAACCAAAGGTTGAATTTCCAAATTGATCGATTCAAACGCACAACCTGTCATATTTCAATTATATAACAAAATATAACGCGGAAAAGAAATAACACAGACACCATAAGTTTTGTTAACGATTAAATCGCAAATGCAGAAAAACCCCGGGACCTAGTCCAGATTGAACACACACTGTATTAAGCCGTTACAGACACTAGCCTACTACAAACTAACCCGATGCTGGACTGTGGTTGAACCCAAATCAATCTCACACTTATCAAGGTACAGTTATGCTCCTTACGTCTCTCGATCCCGGCGGGATACTACGCACTTGATTCCCTTAGCTAATCTCACCTTATAACTAAGAGTTGCTATGACCCAAAGTCGAAGACTTTAATAAACAAATATGTATCACCCACAGAAATACCTACGAGTTTTTGTTCCGTCTTTTGATAAATCAAGGTGAACATGAACCAATTGATAACCCGGACTTATATTCCCGAAGAAAAGCCTAGAATTATCAATCACCTCATAATAATCTTAATCGACTAGTGAAAGAAGATATTGCGGAATCACAAATGATGAGGCGAAGGTGTTTGTGACTTCTTTTATATCTTGCCTATCGGAAGAAATCAATCTCAAGCTAATCTTACGATTGTACTTAGTACGATAGAAACAACAAGATCAGATCATGCAACTACAGAGAAAATAGTTGGGTCTGGCTTCACAATCCCAATGAAGTCTTCAAGTCGTTAACCTACAGGGTCTCGAGAACAAACTTAAGGTTAAAGGAGAATCGACTCTAGCTAATACAACTAGTATCACACAGAAGGTGTGGGGATTAGGTTTCCCAGTTGCTAGAGTTCTCCTTTATATAGACTTTCAAATCAGAGTTTGCAATCTAAGTTACCTTGGTAACAAAGCATTCAATATTCACCGTTAGATGAAAACCTGATTAGATTCAAGCTAATATCTTTCAATCGTTAGATCGAACTTAGCTTGTTACACACAAATGAAATGCACGTTTATTTAGGTTTGTGTAACCGTACCCAAACATGTACACTTAGTTGGTTCAACAGTAGTTAACCAAATG
The DNA here is from genome assembly GCA_023531295.1 of Papaver armeniacum. Taxonomy (NCBI): domain Eukaryota; kingdom Viridiplantae; phylum Streptophyta; class Magnoliopsida; order Ranunculales; family Papaveraceae; genus Papaver; species Papaver armeniacum. The sequence goes on along the minus strand of JAJJWW010005389.1, from coordinate 11,296 downwards.
GTTAGACATATGAGCACTTCCATATCAACCATATTCTTCTTTACCACAACTAGTTCAAATGACTCAAATGAACTAGTTAGACAGTTGTTCAATTGCTTAGATCTTATAGAATAGACACAATTGAAACAAAAAGATTTGATTCACTCGAATGGATTCATGAAATTTATAGCCACGGTTTGCAATTATGCATTCCTTAGTTTATATAAGTTTAAGTTCACAAATAATCGTTTTTAGAAAATAACCAACTTAAGTATGCATACTGGTACACGAACTTAAGTACCCGAAATAAGTTTGTTTTTAATTCACAAACTCCAGCAGAAATTCTCGGGATGAGAACTTCCGGCGATCGCGGACTCTAGTTCCAGGTTTTCTGAGAAGCAACGTACGCATACTTTGGTTCAAGGAATAAGGACTTACACACATATGTGTTACCACACAATGTTTATATCCTTCCATGGTTATGTAATCTAAACTCTCATTTCAATCATTGAAACATTCTTAGATGATGTTATATAGTTGTTATTCACCAACCATTTTTCGTCAAAGACATTTTCAAGTGATTGAAACTTAACATGACTTTCGTCACTAATAAAGATGAAATTGTCCAAAGAGAAAGCTTACCAACACATATTTCGAGAAATAGATACGCGAGATAAACTCGGCTCGAAATAGAAAATGTGTATAATCAAAGTCTATATAGCAATATGATTTTTGTCTCAAGATAGGAGATAGAGTAGATAGACTTTTTAGTGATAGATAAGTTCAAGTGAAGTTCCACATAACTTTTAGTCGATGAAGTTCCACAAGTTCCTTGAGTACTTCTTCGTCTTTGTATGATGATTGCCATGGAGTCTTGAGCTCAACCACACTTTCTATCCTAGTCCGAGACTTAGCTATAAGTAGACTAGAAATCAAGACTTATAGTTTTGATAACTAACATTGACAAACATGCTTGAGATAGCAACGCATGCGGGTTAATTTACGGTATTGCTTTCAAACAATATATATTTGATGAAAATGCGGGGGTCTAACAACCACACCCAACAATTCGTTTGGAAATCTGAGAGGACTTACTCCAATACACTTTCTAGAGAATAAACTAGACAATCAGACTCAATCTAGATTAAAGTATATCAAAGAGTTTAATATCTCTAACTCTTAATTCAATCCACAATCAAATAAGTAAAAATCTAGAGCCTGATTGAATATAAGAGGAGTTACTTGAGCGGTACCAAAGACAATTGTTCAAGTGTCAATCAATGTAAATCAACAACTAAAGGTTGGATATTATTCTAATTGATTGATCTTAGCTTCAACTCTTGTGATATTTCAATTATATAACAAAATATAATGCGGAAAAGAAATAACACGAGACACCGGGAATTTTGTTAACGAGGAAACCGCAAATGCAAAAACCACAGGACCTAGTCCAAATAGAACACCACCTTTGTATTAAAGCGCTCTGAGACACTGGCCTACTACCCGATTAACCCGGTGGGTTTGTAGTTTAACCATAATCAATCTCTCACTTGATTCAAGGCACGGTTATTGCTCCTTACGTCTCGATCCAGGTAGGATACTACACACTTGATTCCCTTAGCTGATATCACCCACAACTAAGAGTTGCTACGACCCAAAGTCGAAGACTTGATAGACAAATCCGTCGCACACAAAAAAATCTATAGGATTGAATAAATCTGTCTCCCACAGAAATACCCAAGAGTTTTTGTTACGTCTTTTGATAAATCAAGGTGAACAGGAACCAATTGATAAACCAGACTTATATTCCCGAAGAACAGCCCAGTATTATCAATCACCTCACAATAAACTTAATCGACTAGCGAAACAAGTTATTGTGGAATCCAAACGATGAGACGAAGTTTTTTTGTGATTACTTTTTTATCTTGCCTATCGGAGATATAAAATCTCGAGCCATTTATTTTAATTGCACTCAACACGATAGAAACAACAAGATCAGATCACGTAACTACAAAGATAATAGTTGGGCCTGACTTCACAATCCCAATGAAGTCTTCAAGTCGTTAACCTAAAGGGTCTCGAGAAGAAACCTAAGGTTAAAGGAGAATCGACTCTAGTTATGCAACTAGTAAAACACATGAGGTGTGGGGATTAGGTTTCCCAGTTGCTAGAGTTCTCCTTTATATAGTTTTTAAATCATGGTTTGCAATCTAAGTACATTGGTAACAAAGCATTCAATAATCATCGTTAGATGAAAAACCTGATTCAACCAAGCTAATATCTTTCAGCTGTTAGATCGAACATAGCTTGTTACACACAAATGAAATGTAACCTCATTTAGGTTTATGTAGACGTACCTAAACGTGTACACCAGGTTGGTTCACAAATAGTTAACCGAGGTTAGCCATATTATTACTCTCATATCAACCTTATTCATCTTAACCATAACTAGTTCAAATGACTCAAATGAAACTAGTTAAGAGTTGTTCAATTATTTAGAAAACACAATTGAAATCAAATCGGTTTGATTCACTTGAATCAATCATGAACATTATAGCCACGGTTTACAAAGATTGCATTCCTTATGATTTAAATGTTTAAGTTCATGGGAATGACCGATTTGACAAAGTAACCATCTTAAGTATGCGTACGTGTATGCGTACTTAAGCAACCGGATTTGAGTTTGTAAAGTTTCCAACTCAGCAGAAATTTTTGGTTCAAAAACTTCCGCCAGTATGCCTACGGGTACACATACTTAAGGTGACTAGTTAATAGTTTTGTCAAAACCAAACTCAGCAGAAATTCTGAGTTCGAGAACTTCCACAAGTATGACCTGTCTCCTTCACCAATTTCGTATACACACATATGCATACTCTTGGCTCCCGGTTTATGGACTTATACACTAATGTGCTAACATACTATATATGCTTATATCTAAAGATGGTTACATCATCAACTCTTTATTTCAATCGTTGAAACATTCTTCTATAATGACAATAGTCGTTTTCACACACTATTAGCATCAAAGCAATTTTCAAGATATTGAAATAATCATTATTGAAACCTTCCAAGTCTTAAACCAAATGATTGTATCATCCAAACCATGTAAGATGTTACTCGGCAATTTTCTCATGATATAAGATGAACTTGGTCGAAGACAAATTAAGCTTACCAGCACATATTTCGAGATTTATGTAAGCGAGATATACTCAGATCGAAATCTCAAATGTGTATAGAGAAAACTATATCGTAACACGACTTATGTCTCAATATAGGATATAGTAGAAATAGACTTTCCAAGTGATAGATAAGTTCAAGTCTCCACATACCTTTTGTCGAAGAAGTTCCACAAGCTCCCCTTAGTAGTTCTTCGTATTCAAGAGATGAACGTCGAGAGATTTAAGCTCAATTACACTATCTATGTTCTAGTCCGAGACATCTTCTCCTTTGTTTATAGATGGGTTATACACAGCTTCTTTTTGATTAACACAACTAAAATTATAATGATTCCTCTATCTTGATTTTTAAGTATTAGAATATGTATCATATTTTTTCCTATGTAAGCCTCATGTAGCACTAGCTTGCGTCATTTGACCCGTTTGAGCTTATATCTTCGATACACTAAGTTTATTCACTTTCCTTGTATTGGTCCACCTCTAGTAAATTTTCTAGCAGTTTTCTCCCTATCAAGTTTGTAGCTTTTTCCATTGATCAAGTATCTCTCAAAAGTTTTGAAGAAAAAGAAAAGTACAAGAGAATGAGTGTCTCTCATTAGCATTAGCAGTGTTTTTAGACTCGTATGAGTTGTGTCAGCTAATAAGAAATCGAGTCGAAAAATATGCTTGACGCGTTTCACACAAAACTCGGATTAGTTAATGCTAGTCTATGAGTCTTGATTGAAATCCAACTAAAATTTGCTTGCCTTTCAATATTTTCACAAAAATGCTATGTCTAAATTTTGAACCCGAAAATGCTCTGTCTAAGTTTAAACTCGGATTAGTCAACGCTAGTCTAGGAGTCTTGATTGAAATCCAACTAAAATTTATTTGTCGTTCAATATTTTTACTTAAAATGTTGTGTCTAAATTTTGAACCCGAGACCTTCAAAAGTTTTGAAACAACACTGGAATCGCGACTCACGAGCCATTGTTTATTTAGTGATTAATTATACATATGTAATAAATTTATTATAAATAAACCGTTTTATAATTTTATCATGGATCTTCGAGTCCTTTTCAATATGCGATTCAATCCTCAAAAATGGAAAACGAGCCACATCATGAGCGACGATTTCAATACATTTGTTACTTACTAAGAAGTGAGAAGCCAAAATAATCATTCCCAAAGAATAGTTAAAAAGAAAATAAAAAGCAAAAAACAGTGGACAGAGGTAGGCCCTCTTTCGAGTATATCGGCATCGGGTCTGCAAGATCAAATAAAACACGATCTCAAATAACTATAAACACGAAATAAAACTAAAGAAAGATTGTTGGAGATGAGTGGAAATCTTCCTCAAGTCTTGTTAGTTTGCTGCAGGGAAGAAGATTTCGACATTAGTCCTCTTGGAACGGAATGTTTCAAACCGGGTGCAACATTGAAAGAAGCCTCGAGAACATGAGGATTCAATGCCTTCAGGACTGATGTCCTTCCTGCTAAGTGGCAGAAAATTGGGTTTGGAGTACTGATGATGGAAAACCAATCCATACTTTCTTCGTCAGCAATCTTTGAAACCACGAAAAACCTTGGGACAATGGTAAAACTCATGTAAATTCCTTATATTCAATATATCTTCTCTACTTATCAAAAAAAAAAAAAAATATAAATAAAGCGAGTTAAGGTTTTCACTGTCTCCTCCTCTCTGTTTATCTTCTTCTCAAAAGAAAAGAAAATCATCTATTCAAACTAAGAAGTTGTGAGTGACAAGGGAGGTACTGAAAATGGTTACGTCGATTTTTCTCACAAATTAAAGATCGTTAAGAAAGGAAGACAAAGAAAAGAGCTTTTGTTGCACTACAAAAGAGCAAAAATACGCAAACTCTATGTCAAGCAATAGGTATGAGTGAAAATAAAATACAAGAATATGCAATTGAAGGTCATGAATGTACAACAAAAATTAACAAATTTTCTCATTAGGTATCCCGTCAAGATCAATGACTCAAGAAAACCTCCAACCTCCAAGTCACCCAAATTTTTGTTGCCAAAAAGGTGGGAAATATCAACTGAAAGACATGTAAAAATTAGAAGCTTTTGAGCCACTGTTCAGAAAAAGAACAAGAGAAAATGGCAATGGAGCGGGAGTGATTCGTTCTCCATGAATCATTTCTTCCGAAAAAAGAAGAAGATTATGTCAAAAAAGCAAAAATGCAGCACCCTTCAAAATGTTACAAACTCTAAAGCAAATTAACCAACTAATAAGTTAACCATACAAAACAAAATTAAGTCAAGACGCCAAAGAAAGATGAAAACAACTTATAAAAGAAACCACATTGGATATGCAAGTGGTGAAAATACAATTATCAAGAAAGCTTGGACGACGTGCACCAATGTAGCAGTATTCGGTTTTAGGAACTATGGCGCTTCTCGGTATTACTTTAATAAATTTTCAAATCATAGACGGGTTCACAAGACAAGAGGTTTCACTTTGGTTTTTCTTGGTATTTGTTCGATTGATGCTATAGGTAAAAAATATGTTACAAAATCATTCAAGAACAAGAAGAAGGACAAAGTGGAGAATAGGGTTTGGCACACTCCTATTTACTACAATTGCTGCAGATAGACTGATTTTCTCGGTAATATATTTCGATAACAAAGAATGATGTCAAACTATATGGTTTATTAGAATTTTTAAACTCTAACTAAACTTTCGACGTATAGAACTTTATTTGTAATTATAATTTATTAGAGATAAATATGTGAAATATGTGGTATCACATATTACACTTGTGTTATTACCTAATTATATGATATCAAAATTTAAAATAATATGAAATTCGGAACTCTTCTAAATTTGTTTGAAATGATGACTTGATGTTTTAAATTGTTACCTTTTTATTTAACTTGCAGATACATATAACAAGCATTAGCTCATAAATATCAACTCTTTATTTTTAGATTTGTTTGAGAAAACGCACAAGTGTTCTGATGAAAACTCAAGAATTGCAAATTCATTCTTCAGTTTGTCAAGAAAAAAAAATAAAAAATTAGTAGTTTATTACTGATGATATTCAATCACCTGAGTTAATGAACCATTGTAAAACTTATTTGGTTGAGGCCGCAAACCTAGATATGTAACAAATCTTCAAATGTGACTTTTAAGGCAAAAATAAGAGTAAATGGAGATGGAGGCGGGAGTGATTCATTCTCTCCATGAATCATTTCTTCCAGACAAAATAAGAAGCTTATGTCAAAAAAGAAAAATGCGGTACCCTTCAAAATGTTACAAACTATAAAGAGAATTATCCAACTAATAAGTTAACCATACAAAACAAATGAAGTCAAGAAGCAAAGAATAATGAAAACAACTTATAAAAGAAACCATATTGGATATGCAAGTGATTAAAATAAAATTATCAAGAAAATTCAGAACAAGAAACGAAACATATTTTCATTAATTTAGTTGAAGAAGGAATTGATCTTGATAACCAGGACAAAGGGTAGATGAGAAACTTATAGTACATGTTCTTCATGTTTATAACAAAGGAGTTGTTGAAGAAGAAGAGAAGCAATTGAACTTCCAACTTGAAGAAGAAATATATATCACTTTAATGCATACACATTTTAAATAATACTTTGGTATTTTGAGCTCGATATTGTACGGATGCAGATAACGATCATAAATACATTATCTGCAATGAAAAGAAAGAAAAACAGTTCACATAGTTCATCTAACTACTTCTATGATCCCGTTAATTATAGGTTTGTAAATATCGGTAGGTCATCTATGTACCTTTGTCTTAGTCGCATTTCACATCCATCTCTTGAACCACGAGGTTGAGATGACCAGCAATTCGACTACCAACACACCATGGTACGCAATGGCATCCAGGCTGAAGAACTTTCTCAAACTTTCCGAAACTATCCTTCAAAGAAATTTTCGGTTGGTCTACTTTAACACATCCCATTAGATTACCCATTCTCAGTTGTTTCTGATTTCCCTCTTCGAGTTGCAAGTTCAATTTCCTATAATTAACTAACTCCCTAAAGTAACTCTTGACTTCATTTTAATCCCTAAATTAACTCTCTAAAAATAACTCTTGAGTCTTGACTTCTTATAGACAAACAAATATAAAAATCAATTATCACTATCGGAGATTTAGGAAAACTAAAACAAGAAAACAATTTTCACAGTTTGAAATTTTGGAAATTTCTAGGTTTCACATGTGTGATATTTGTGAAAATTTAAGTTTTCAGTAAATGTTCCAATTTTCATCGGCAAATTTCAAATTTCACCCCTAATTACAATATGATATTCGTGAAAATTCAAATTTTCAGTGAATATTCAGTTTTCACCCGTCATTATGTAATGGTGAAAATCGCACTTTTCATTATGTGTTTTTGAAAATTGCACTTTTCATTGAGTGGTGATAGGTGATAATCACATGTTTCCATACTTAATCAAAATTGCGAAATAACAAAAATACAAAATTCGTTTCCCTAATCGACCACGTCCAAATTCTGTTGGTATATATATTAACGATGTAACACTAGGATCCTAAAATTACGGAAACTTGAATATATTACCTTGTTGTGAGATAAATAAGTTAATTAGTATCCTAAAACACCGAATCTTAAATATATTATTACGTTATATTACTTTACACAATTAAATATATTAAATAATCTTAAATATATTATTACGTTATATTATGTTACACAATTAAGTAATCTAAACGAATTGAGTTAATTAACTGTCCACGGAAAACGCTCACTAATCCACTATCCAAATCAACAAATTTTTTTAATAAAAAATAACTAATAAAGGTTAATTAAGTCCATCTAAAAAGTGGAATTATAGATCTAATCTAAATCTAATAATCTTAACCGTAGATCGTGTATTTTGGGATACACATATATAACATCTTAATGATGGGTTTACGGAAGAGAGAGGGAACCATATTTGGGTTCCTCATATATTTCCACAAATACGATGCATTCCCGTGCTTGGTTCGGCCATGGGTTAAACTAGTAAACATATAAAAGGGTCGAAAAATCAAACAAAACTCGATCTCAAAAATTGTAAATAAATAAAATGAAGCATTGTTGGAGATGACGGAAATCTTCCTCAAGTCTCTTCTTAGTTTGGTGCAAGGAAGAAGATTTCAGCATTAGTCCTCTTGGAAAGGAAATGCTTCTCGGCTTCAGGTACAACATTGAAAGAAGCTTCAAGAACTTGGGGATTCAATGCCTTCCAGATTGATGTCCTTCCTGATAAGTGGCAAAAAATTGGGTTTGGAGTACTTATGATGGAAAAACAATCCACACCTCCTTCATCAGCAATTTTTGAGACCAAAAAAACCCTTAGGACAATGAACAAGTTATCAACCTCGACTCTAATTTCCAGCTTACGCTTACCATCAACACCAACAATCTGTGCATGACCGCTACCATGAACGATATATGTAACACGATAAGTTTGAATCATAGACTTAGTTACGTGTCTAATTGATCACAAGAGGATCCAAGTTGTGTTATGCAGGTTATTCAGAAGGAAAATGAAGATTTGAAGACGAAGAAGATTTTCTTATTAGTTTTCGTATCTTGTGAATCTAGTACACAAACGTTAATCGGTTGGGATCCAACTAGAATCATGCTTATATCTTTGATAGACTTGATTGTTTAGTTGTGTAAGATCGACATGGCTTTATATTTACTCTTTGAGTTCTATATTGATTGGTTGCAAATCTAAACATTGGTTATTTCGGTAATCAAGTTTTAGATTGATCTAACCAGACAAAGAAGTTTATTAGTTTAAACGGAAGAGCCTTTGTCGACAACCCATGTATTTCCTTTACCAAAGATTGATTATAGTGGTTACCAAACAAATTCATTCCTTTGTTGTTTGGAATGCGATCCAAAGGAGTATCTATTCACGTGCTTGACTCTAGAAGTCGAAGGCGCAGGGATACTAAGGAAACTAAGTAGCTAGGGGTAGATCTACTTGGTCTCTACCATAAGAAGTTGGTATTAGATTTTGTATAACGTCTTAATTGAGAGTATTCAAAAGCTGGACTAGGTCCCGAGGTTTTTACGCATTTACGGTTTCCTCGTTAACAAAATCTTCTTTGTGTTATTTACTTTGTTATTCCACAATTATAATTTGTTTATTATAATTTAAAGTAAATTTCACTTGTACGTTAATCTGAATTACTTGACATTGATCATAATAGTCCATCGATTTTCACCATAACTATTGTCAAGTAACTATCCTTTTGTCGTATTGTCTCGACCTCATCCATAGAAAATCACACAAGGTACAAAACTTAAGTTGTATTGTCTGAGCTTTGTCCGCCCAGACGATCACTTACGATACGGACTTATAGGTTTATATTTAAAAGATTGTGGTGTATTTGGGTACCTCGTCTTTTCAAAGATAGATAGTAATCACAAAGTTCTTTCCGTCTCAGACTTTGTGATTCCTCAAGATACATATCTGAAAACTAGTTTTAATCGATCTTTCCAAGATTGTTCTCGAAAGGTAGTAAAAAGATCCAGGCTTCTCATTTAAGTGAGTGTAAGTGTTCCAGATCGTGAGGTTTGCTAGCTTTGTCTATTGCAAAAATATTTCCTCATCTTGATCTTTGATCTAAACGGAAATGAAATAGGTTTATCTGTTAGAGGTTAACTAGATATGATTTTGTAGAACTTTGTGCCTTCACCTAATTCACATCAATAATGGTTTTCTTCATCTATGTTTGCGGGTCTTTACTAACCATGCCAATTTTTTGTCGATGCTTTTTGACATGTCCTTGAGTCCCACCATCATCGTAATCTTCTCCTTTGTTTATAGTTGGGTTACACACTACTGCTTTTTGATTAACACGACTAAAATTATAATGATTCCTATATCTTGATTTTTAAGTATTAGAATATGAATCATATTTTTTCCAATGTAAGCCTCATGTAGCACTAGCTTGCACCATTTGACCCTTTTGAGCTTATATCTTCGATAAACTAAGTTTATTCACTTTCCTGATATTGGTCCACCTCTAGTAAATGTGTTTGCAGCATGTTTTCTATAAAGTTTGTAGATTTTTCAATTGTTTTGTTAGCGAGTGTACCACCAATTACATCATTGATCAAGTATCTGTCAAAAGTTTTGAAGAAAAAAAAAAGCACAAAAGAACAAGTGTCTCTCATCATCAGTGGTTTTAGACTCATATGAGTCGTGTCACTAATAAATCGAGTCGAAACGTATGCTTGACGCGTTTCACAGAAAACTTGGATTACTCAACACTAGTCTTCCGGTCTTGATTGAAATCCAACTAAAATTTAAATTTATTTGTCTTTCAATATTTTCGTAAAAATGCGTTGTCTAAATTTTGAACCCGAGATAGACCTTCAAGTTGTGAAACAATACTGGAACCACTTATGATTTTATCACGGGTGATCAAAATTTCAGAGTCTAAATTTTGACTCTGAGCCATTGTTTATTTAGTGATTAATTATGCATATATAATAAATTTATTATTAATAAACCATTTATAATTTTATCATGAATTTTCGAGTCCTTTTCAACGTATGATTCGATCCTCACAAATGAAAAACTAGTCACATCACGGGTGTGATTTCAATCTGATCGTCATTCATTAAAATTGTTGTATTAGATATTGTCGGTAGAATTTTGACCAATTAATATTCTAATTATTTTAGACGAGACCATTACCTTGACTAAATTGATTCTGTATGAGGGAAAATGACATGCAGAACCAACTACAGAATCTAATATAATTTGTTGTTTATTTAAACCGAAAATTTAAAATACACCACAGAATTATCATGAGGATAACCCCGCTTAAAATGGGAAAAGAATGTGGCTCCCTTGAAACGAATCCTTGTTTTCTTTGCAGTGGAGCCATCGATTTTCTATCCATGGGAGTATTTCATGGGACATGTAGAATCACCACACTCCGAAAGATTGTTAATTCAAATTATGCAAACAATTTTTGTTACTTACTCAAAAGTGAGAAGCCAAAATAATCATTCGGGCTACATTTGTTTTGAAGATGCCTACCCGAACAGTCATAAAAAGAAAACAAAAGGCAAAATCACAGAGGTAGGCCCGCTTTCTGGTCCATCCCACCGGACCTGCCCGCTTTCGG
>JAJJWW010005388.1:0-172948 GCA_023531295.1 Papaver armeniacum | reverse complement strand
GAATAGCATATAAAAAATAATGAGTTTACGATCAAAGCATGCCGATGAAACACATTCAACCATAAAGCATACCTGTATTTTTGCTCTTGCGCAATCCGCACCAAAAGAAAAATGGGATCCCGGCATCTGTGCAAGGGCCTTAAATAGAGAGTAGATAAACCCAAAAAATTCCAAAAAAAAAACTCCTTTGTAGGAAATAATATACGTATCCAATATTCACATTTATTTGGATATCATATTGCAATATTTTCTTCCTTCCAATATTTTCTTTCTTGTTATTTTTGATATCCACATTTATTTTGGTATTTTCCAAATATTGTTAATGAAATCGCTCCTATGATTTTGTTTTTCGTTTTTTTTTGTTGATGTTCGTGATTTTTTTTTTTTTTTTGGAATTTGGAATTCATACTCCTAATGGTTTTGTATTATTTTATTTTTTGTACAGGATTAACGGACTCTTCACTCTATTCAGGCATGACTCCCACAAATCAGGTATTTTCTTTTAATCACTCACCTGAAAAAAAAAATTCATTCAGGTACATGCTTATAATATTTTTTAGGTATTCAATACCATGTAATTAGGGGGAGATTTTTCTTTTATCGTAGTTTGGAGATGTAATTAAGGGGATTTCATTACAAAAACTGTAAATGGACATTGGACATTGGTTTATTTATATGATTGTTTTTTTTAATCATATGATGGATTTAATTTTACGATGAAATCATGATGAACATTTTATCTTATTTTATCATGATGATGATTTTTTTTGGGTAATGTTTAAATTGCTTATATTTGTTTTGATATGTTTCTTAGAATAAATTAGATTTAGGAAATTTAGGAAATTATTTTATAAAATGTGATTGGTAAAAATATTTCGCGGCCCAAAAGATTCTACCGGAATTTAGAATGGTGGGGCCGGAATCAACCGAAGCTCCGATTAACCACGTCGCTCGAAAAACTTTGTTTTTATATAAAGAATTATTCCCTAATCTCACGAAACTCCTTTCTTTTCAACAAAACTCATGGATTCTCCATAACTTCAAGGATTCTCCATAACTTCAAGGATTCATGAAAAATAATATAAAATAGGGAAAGGTGTGTGGGACCGGCAACCTAGCCGGGGCCATGCCCTAGTCGTGGGCTCGGTCCCACACCTTACAATCCCTAGTCTTTTATAATTATTTCCCTCAATTCATGAATCTCTTGGGTTTGAGCAAAATTCATGATTTCTTCATATTTTCTCAAATATTGCTTAAATCACGAAAAACCAAACGCCAACATAGTTACACACGACTGGCTAGCCTCTCTCATGGCAATTTTAAATATTAAAACACTTTTATTTTAATATTTTCAAAATATTAATGAATTGAGCATACATGCTCATTCCAACAAAAATCAAGAATTTCAGTCAAGATGAAACTCTTTTGAAAATTCACAACATTGCTCGAACGCACATCAGAAAATACTGAAACTCTCGACGGAGACACGGAACCACGGCAACACGTGAATGCCTTCATGACCGACTGTGAGTCATCCTTAGGGCTTGCACAAAGCCTAGTCCCACACGTTTTCATAATTCTAACCTAATTTGCTCAATTGCTCGTATCGGGCCCAAACTATCTCCAACCAACCCGGATTGCTCAAACGGCCAACAACCGGTCACGTGACCACCAAGAGCTTCTGCCCCATGCTCTCTTGGTCGGTCCCATCTTTCATACCTAGGTTTTATCACCTAATGCTGGACCCAGCGATATTTCAGAAAATGATGAAACCAACATTTAATCATCATACTTTCACCAATCCTCAAACTGAGAACCCTGGTGCATGCTCACTCAGCACCGGGAGCCACATGGACTCCCATCATCCCATCAAGTCGGTCCCTCTATCACTCATGACATATTTTCAGCGATTCATCAACTATGATCTCAAAATTAGGGTTTTGAATAAATGCTCCACGAATCATCACTCCGAGTACGATTCAAACACTAATGGATTTATGATGGATTCAACAACCAACATCTGAATTAATCATATAATATTTGGTAGCATACTAATATTTTAATATTTTATCAAGTCACGCCACCAATAAATGTTTTCACGATCGAGCAATACTTGCTCGCTTGCTCAAATATTGATCCAAATTATCAATATTTGGTAATTTATCAAGAATTTGTCGAATTGAGCAATACTTGCTCAATTGCACGACAAATTATCAACATTCAAGAATTTTCCAATTGAGCGATACTTGCTCAATTGTACGTCAAATCATCAACATTCATTATTTTGTCGAATTGAGCAATACTTGCTCAATTGCTCATAATTCTCCATATTCAATAATTCGTCGAATTGAGCAATACTTGCTCAGTTGCTAGAATATTGATCCAACTATCAATGTTCAGTAATTTATCAGTATTTCGTCGAATCGAGCAATACTTGCTCAATTGATCGAATAATCCACATATATTCAAAAGAACTCATCAATATTCAACAACTCGTCGAATTTACAATATTTGCTCGGGCGAGCAACATTAACATTCATGAATCGATGAGCATTTGTCAAATATGCTCGATTCAACAAAACCTAGACTCATTGTCTAATCACCAACAACCGACAAAATAAATACACGTCATCATGCACTCCACGATTCGTGAGACATCAATCACGCTAAATCGGGGATAACAACTAGGTTTTGGTCTCATGGCCTACAAAGACGTGGATTTCATCCATGACGAGAAATGCGTAAGTTGTGTAAACGGTTGAAGGAGTTAGCAAAGTAGTGGGTGCACGATCCTTCAAGTCTCCACACGACATGGAACTGACTTTACCACGATCTTCCACTTGCCCACTCTTCCACTCATGAAACCGTCACACTTACAGGGATCAAGGTGTTCACAACTCTGACAATATAAATAAGTCTCTGAATCCATGATTGAGGACAACGAATGATCACTAGATATCAGCAATCGTCCATACGGCACTTTTTCGAGTAACTACTCTCAAGAATTCATCAATCCATCGAACTTATTCAACTCCATAGTTCACCAATTATTGCGTAAACCTTCAACACACCCACAACCTTGATCATCACCGATCCTACACAATTCTCAGCTTCCTCCTATAGATCAACCCATCTCCCTCTTTGCGACCGAATTGACTCGGAATGGCCATTGTCTTGGTTTAGGCCTAGTTCTGCAGATTGATCTCTCGAATCTAAGCACCCCTTTGCAGCGGGTGAATCATGAGACGTTCATCGGTTGTTGGCTGAGGAGTCTCGACCACACGCCGACTCTTCATTTTCCCAAAAAACCAGCAAACCGTTTTTCCCCATCCACAATAGATTCAGGCGGCTCTCCTACATAATTGTTTCTTGAGGGAGCTAAACGTCTTCAGGACGTCAACAATGATGCACGTTGTTCCCTGACTATGCACCTTTCAGAACTAGTATGATGCTTCAAATATCTCATATCTCGATTCTACAATAGATTAATTCTACTGTGACATTCATCTACTGAATTCTTAGAAAATAATCTATTTTATCTCATTACTCCGTTCCATGGCCGATCCCCGGCTGATTCCATGGATTAGTAATAGATAACCAATTTATCTCGTTACTTCGTTCCCTGAATTCCCCGACTAGATTTCATGGATTAGTAATAGATGTATTATTTATAATTATCACTCCGTTTCATGAATCATTCACCGCTGAATTTCATGAATTAGTAATAATTACTCAACAATCGGGCATCTGGACTATCACCGAGTAAGCCCCAATAAAATGGTGCAAGTGTACTCAACGATGATGCACGAACGAGCACCCAAATGCACGAATGAGCATTCGAAAATATGGACAAACGAGGAATCCTACACAAAACAGGAGAGATAAAATAATTAAAAAAAATAGAAAAGAGGCGCCTATGTACTGGGCCCACCGGCCGGCCGGTCATGCCGCCGTGGCCGGTCCCCCACGCATCTTCCTTTATTTTTTCTTATTTTATTTATTTTCATGAACTCATGAAAACTTCTTCATTCAAGCAACTTTCCTTGTTTGAGCAAAACTCACGGTTTCTCCATATTTTCACGGTTTCATGAAAAATAATAAAAATAGGGAAAGGTGTTGCGGGACCGGGCTACCTAGACGGCCGGCCATGCCCTAGTCGTGGCCGGTCCCATAACTTGCAATCCCTTGTTTTCATAATTATTATTTCCCTCATCTCATGAAACTCCTCCGTTTGAGCAAAAATCATGGTTTCTTCATATTTTCTCAAATATTGCCCAAACCATGAAAAAGCCAAAAAGTCAAATGGTCACATGACCGTCTAGGCTACTCACGCCAAATAATAAAATATTATTATTTTCATATTCTCCAAATTTTGATCGAACGAGCAAAGTTCTACTTACTCATTCGAGCAAAATCAAGAATTTCAGTCAAAGATCAAACTCTTCTGAAAATCCGAGATATTGTTCAAACACACACCAAAAAATACCGAAACTCTCAGAACTGAGACACGAACATTATGGTGACACGGGAATGATTCCTTGACTGACCAAGGCCGTCCCTAAGGCTTGCAATGAGCCGGTCCCACACATCTTCATGATTTTGACCTAATTTGCTCAATTGCTCATATTGGGTCATAACTCTTTCCAACTAATTTGGAATTTTCTCAATTGACCGTCAGCTGGTTCCACACTACCAAGGGCCGGTCCTATGCTCCCTTGTCCGGCCCCTCACTTCTCCATAATTAGGTTTTATCACCTAACGCTCGCACGAGCATTATTTTAATAAATGATCAACACCAGCATTTGATCATTCTTTCACCAACCGGTCAACTAAGGACCCTGGTGCACGCTCACTCGAGCAGTTGGGCACCACATGGTCGTCCATCATCCCATGTGGTCGGTCCCTCCCTCACTCATGACCTATTTTCAAGAATTCATCAATTGACGAACAATTGATCAAAAATTAGGTTTCAACAAACACTCCACAAATCATCATTCCGAGCAAGTTCAAACACTAATAAATTTATGTTGATCCAAAGAATCAACATCCGGATTAATTATATAATATTTGGTAGTCTACCAATATATTAATTAATGTTTTATTGAGTTATGTCACTAATAAATAATTCGTTTAATCGAGCAATACTTGTACTCAGCTTGCTCGAATATTGATCCAACTATCAATATTCAAGAATTTATCAAAATTGAGCAATACTTGCTCAAATCAATATTGATCCAACTATCAATATTCAAGAATTTATCAAAATTGAGCAATACTTGCTTAGCTGCTCGAATATTGATCCAACTATCAATATTCAAGACTTATCAAAATATTGATCCAACTATCAATATTCAAAAGAGTTCATCAATCAATGCTCAATTTACAATATTTGCTCGATTTAGCAATATCTAAGAACTGTACGTGTAACATGTTCAATCCATGAATTATTGAGCATTCGTCACTCATGATCGATTCAACAAAACTTAGACTCACCGTGTAATAAGTCAACGACTGACTAATCAAATACACGTCTGCTTTGCAGACTTCACGTTCGTCAGACATCAATCACGTCACATGGGGGATATCAGTTAGGGTTTGGTCTGGTGGCCTACAACACGTGTGTTCATCCACGATGAGAAACATGAGTAAGTCGTGCAAGCGGTTGAGGGAGTTAGCAAAGTAGTGGGTGGATGATCAACCAAGTCTCCGCACGACATGGAACTGATTTCACCACGATCTCCCACTCTTTCACTCAAGAAACCGTCACACTTACTGGGATCAAGGTGTTTACTATTCTGACAAATATAAATAAGTTCTGAATTGATGACTGAGATAATAACAATCGTCTACACACAAGTTCTCTCGATCAAACTTATTTACATACTTGCAGAAACCTTCAACACATCCACAATCCTTGATCATCATTGATCCCACAATTCTCAGCTTCCCTCCTACAGATCAACCCATCTCCCTCTTTGTGACCGAATTGACTCTGGAACGACCATTGACTTGGTTAAGGCCGGAGTCCTACAGATTGATCTCTCGAACTCAAAGCACTAATGTGCAGTGCATCTGTGTGAGGTTAAACAGTTTACTCGGTTGAGGAGTCTCGCCCCGAACCGTCATCTCTTCACTTCCCTAAAAAACCAGCAAATGGTTTTTCCCCATCTACACTATCTTATGGGAAACTAATTATTAGTCACACAAAACCTTGGAGCCGAGTTATCTCTTCAAGCTATGCCACTTCGACAAAGTCTGGCTAGCTTAGGCTATTACTCAGTCAAGTATCATGATAGTCTAGATAAGACTAGAAACAAGTCCATGACTTTACTAATTCCTACGAGAAATCAAAACATGTTACATGGGAGAATTATTCATGGGTATTGGTCTGGTGGTTTACAACAACATCCGGCGTGGAAACACCCCATGATAAGGAAGTTACAAGTAGTGGCAAGCGGTTAAAGGAAGTGGCTAAGTAATGGAGTAATGGTTTACGTGTTTCCAAAAACTTCCCTAACATAATGGGCGTAACCATACCATTATCCCACTATATCTATGTCTCCACAACCTCAACTACTTACAAGGAAACAGTGAGTGTTTATTACAACTATAAATAGACTACTTTGTCTATTCAGAAGACAGAACAAGCTTATCATTCTTAAGCCCATCTTCTTCCATAGTTAACAACCTCACACCCAAATTCAATCACCACTGATTTCCTCAAACTTCTTTGCTTTTCCTCCCTTAAGATTAACCCATTTCCTCTTTCTAACCGAAGCAAAACGTGAACGGCCAATATCTTGGTTTAGGATCGTTTTGTATGATTTTTATTTTCGAACCTAAAGAAAGTACTACAACATTACATTGTTTTTCCTAGGAGCGATTTTTGGGTATTAACAGATAGTATTGAAGATTTCAATGGACATAAGGTCCCAAATTTGTTGGAAGAAACATGAACGGAAGACGTCGGTTCCGGGGCTAGCATTAGGAGGTATTCCAAATAAAAGTAGTTTTGATTTACTTCATACTGGGATTCAACATAAGCTTATCACTGTCAGCAAGGGCGATATTTGTGCGTGTAAGGTTTACAATGTTGTAATCTATAAAAAGGTTAGAAGTGGTAAGAAGTTTCTCAAAATGGGAGGTTAAGCATCTTCTAGGAGACCTCTCCCACAATCCGGAGATTGTTTGAGGTTAGAAATTTGAGAGCCATTTCCAAAGACTCCAAACCGAGAGTTATATGTATGATGAAATGAATAATGTTGTCATTAAACTCTAACATCATGGACAGGGTTATCTCTATTGAGTAAGTACTATAAAGAACATGTGAATCCAATAATGTCTCTATAAATATCCCCCACCCTTAAATCACTCCTAGCCGCTCATTTCATTTTTTTATCCATCTGTTTTGTTCTCGTGGTAATAAATTTGGATCTTAGTTATTAAGATATATGTTTTTCTCACAAGTGTAAGTATACCAATTATATAGGAAACAAAGAAAAAATTATGCAGATGGTTTTAGCAGACTTTTTCACTATCAGCCATTACCTCCCCTGTCGACTCTCTTACTCTCTACATTTATTTCATGTGGCAGAATGATTTTCATGCGCTTTTGTGTTCTTTCCATCCCCTACTTTTTCTTGAGGAGCTATCATTACAATATTTCTGCGATATTTTAGGCTTTTCCTTCGACATACATCTATTTTTGTTCTTTAATGCAATTTTTCAACTAAAAGTGAGGAAATTTTTTTCCTATGTCAATGTTATTTACTTAAGAATAGTTGTGGATTATGTAGATATAAACATGATGAAATGACATTTTTGAAGAATGGTCGTTATTTGTATTACATTCGGTTACTTGGTTTTATTTTGAAAGATATATGTAAAGTAGAAATAGTCAAACCCGGTCCGTTGTAGTATGACCTGCAAATTTATAGATGTCGTTATGTACCCATAGAGAAGAAAAAAGCTAAGCCAATACTTATAAGAGTTTGACATAGATATTAGAGACAAGACATGTGTTGAAAATACTATTGCGGATCATCTTAGTAGATTTGTTATTTCCGAGGAAGAACTTCCCCTACAAGACTGTTTTTCAAAATAACAACTTTTCTCAATTGAGGATTCCAAACCTTGGTACGTCGATATAGTAACCTACTTGGTTACCAAGCAAGTAAGTATCTAGTAAAATATCCAGATTTTGAAAAGCTAAAATTTAAGAAGTTAGCCAAACAAATATGCAAGTACATAGTACAATGTCCAAACTTTCAAATCGTGAGATTAAGTCCATCATGGAGATAATAATTGACATAAAGAGGAAGGATTGGAGTTTAAAACTCGACCACGCACATTTGGCGTATAAAACAATGTATAAATACCGATTGGTGTGTCTCCATATTGGTTAGTTTATGGCGAAGCTTTTCATATCCCGGTTGAACTTGAACATAAGGCTTTATGGGTGATAAAAGATGTACAACACGAAGTATGATGAAGTGGGAAAACAAAGAAAGTTATGACTTAACGAGCTAGGGTTGATACGTAATGATGCTTGCGAGAGTTCCTGATTTACAAGGAAACAATAAGTTTTTTCATGACATGATGATTTCTATGAAGAATTTTGTCGTGCGATAAAAAGTTCTTTTTATCCAATTCTCGTTTTAAGTTATTTTCTGGTACGCTACGGCCCCAATGGATTGGACCATTTGTTGTTACTAATGTTCTCCTCATGGTGCAATTAGATTTCTAACCCTAAAAATGAGAACAATTTCAAGATCAACTACCATAGATTAAATCCATACAATGAAAACTTTACTAAGATGGATGTTGATGGGATTGAGCTTTGTGATTTTCTCCCTGTGGAGGAGTAATGTGAATGAGTACCAAGTGAAGCTGAGGATATCAAACTAAGCATTGAATGGGAGGCAATTCACTGCTTTTGTATTGCTATCCTTATGTTTTACTTTTTTTTTAGTTTGCATATCATTATAGGATTTCCCAGCTTATTTTTGCATCGGAAGAGTCAAATTACATTGATGACAGTGTAAATTTCAAGTGTTGGGAATATTTATTTAGAGTTTTCACTTTCTTAAATTAAAAAAATTTTGATTTTGATTTTTTTTTCTTTTTTAAATATTTGCGAACCTCCTTTTAGAGATTTTAAAGTCACTAGTATATTTTTGCTAAGTTTATGTATTGATTCCTTACTATGTCATTGAGTTATGTTCATTCGGACAATAACTAGAATGATGACTAGATCATTAAGTTATGTTCGGACAATAACTAAAATACAAATGTAAGAGAAATCAGTCATTTCCATGTGCAATCAAACATAAATTTGAGTAGTTACCTTACGAAATCAAACATAAAATCGCTTCAAACAAGCCCCGATACAAGATTTAGTCTCATAAACATATTACGCATACTTTTTCAAAACATATAACTAAATTGTACAAGTTCCTCATGCTCCATACGTTCATATAAGGAATCCATAAGGAAAATTCGGCATTTGAGCTATGCATGACCGGACACATATATGTTGATTCTCAAAGTCAGTCATCTCGTGTCTCATACATGACCTATTTCGCTACAAATTGTATCTCGTGATCTCAACATTACTCGTCTTAAATCATAACGCACAAATCAGGGAATATATTTATTTATCTCAGTCAATGCAGAGTATAAAAGTATTGTCACCTTGCCAACACATTACTATGAAGGTTGACTCAGTCACACAAATGAGAGAGTGTATAATTAGGCGTTTGGTCTGCCAATCTACGACACGCGTGGGAAATACCTTGTTATATTTCTCACCGCTAAGAGAACAATTGGTTAACGAGGTTACGGGAATCAATGGATTAACTCGACTTATCCCTAGATATTCCTCAGATTGCGGATGAGAAGCTAATAGCGACATGGCAACCTAATTTCACCGACTTAATATCAGAGAGTTCATCTATAAATAGGTTATTAGGAGCAAGTCCAGTGGGACTGGAAAACAAGCAAATTTTCCCATTTACTACTCACAATGTTAACGGCAAACAAGCAAAATGGATGAGCAAATACTCAAATAAAAGAGTTTGTCCATCGTGTCTCAACTTGAGACGAGCGGACCAAATTGGGACAATCGTCTCAATTTGATTCGAGAGATATATTATTAAAACGAAAAACAGCTTAGTTGTGTTAGTTGAACTAGTTTTTATAAAATATTCGGATTTGATATGAAAAAAAAAATTGGGTTCCACTACCATACTTTGTAACTTGGTTTATTAAAATTGGTCCACAAAATCATAAACAAAGTTTAAAAATGGGACCCACAGTTAAATTTTCCCATTCGGTTACATGTTTACTACCGTGAGAAATCAAATTTACCCGTCCACGTGAACGGAAAAATGAGCAAAGTAAACCATGCCCATCGTAGTTGGTCTAATTAACTATGCTATAAACACATCCTACAAAGCATTCTACAACCAAGAATTACTCCGATCTATTTTTCTTTCTGCTTCCGTCCCTGAGACCAATCATGGTTCATCCATCCCTATGGATAGAGCAATCTTTGAACGACCATTGTGTTGGTTCGGGCAAAACCTGTTCTGCTCCGCAACTTAACACAAAACCCTAAAAACTCATTTATATTTGTTCATCTATTTTTAGGTACCTACAACTGGTTTTTAGCTTGAAGAGGACTAAAGAAGTGTAAGAGTGTAAATTCTCTTTATGTGCTCGCTCTTACAGTACCTGTCTATTTGTATGTATAACATATTTGTATATATTCTATCTTTAAGATATCTTATCATAGTTTATTCATTTGTCTCAACAATTAATATCAAATCTCATGTAAAGGTTTCAGGTAAGCTATTAGCAGTTGTACTATATGGAAGGGAGTTTGTGCATGCATTCAAAATAAACCTCTTTGAGTCATGCTGTGACGAGGTCACCCTCGTCCACTGCCGTATGGGTGCACATATTTACAATTGGATATCATTTCATCAATATATATGTTAATTTCTCCATATTTGTTCATTTTAGTGGTGTAAATTCTTTCTTTAATGATTAAGAGAGCAGCTGATTTGAAACTTTTACAAGGTTTTAAACCAAAAAATGAGGGTATAGAAAAAACTCACTTCCAATTTGTTAGTGATCTTATAGTCTTCCTAGATGACAGTAAAGAGCAAGTAACTAATCTCAAGAATCTTCTTATTGGTTTTGAGTTAGTTTCTAGTTTAAAAGTGAACTTCAGCAAGAGTGCACTCAGGCGAATTGGGAATGCACAATTCTCGTTTCCAGTGCTTTAATTTTTGGTTGTCCTAAAACTCAATTTCCTTTGAACTATTCAGGGGCATACCTTTGGGCAAAGAATCAAAATTTGTCATAGCTTGGGAATCAATTATGCATAAGTTTCAACAAAGGCTTGGCACTTTGCAGAGAAGATACTTGACAAAAGGTGGTAGGCTAATGCTCATTCAAGGTGTTATCTAGTCTTCCCATTTACTATTTATCTCTTTTTCAATTACCTGCTTCTGTAGTAAAGAAAATGGTCTCTATAATGAGGAAGTTCTTATATGAGGTTATCTGATTCTAACAAAAAAAGAAGTTGGGTGGGATGGCATTAAGAAAGAGGGGGTGTAGGCGTCAAGAAGCTGAGACTTATGAAAAAAGCACTACATGCTAAATGGTGCTGGAGATATGGTAAAGAAAGGAAATCTCTGTGGAGGTCAATCATTCATCAAAAATTTGGAGGTCATGTTGATGCTTTACTACCAAAATATTGCTCTAAATCAGAGGGAAAAGTCTCTAGATCGGGATCTTAAAATCTAAGCCAATTGTGCAACAAAATTCAAAAGTGATTATAAACAGTGGCAATAGAGTGATTTTCCGGTTGGATAAATGGGTGGGGCATTACAATCTGAATTATTTGTTTCCTACTCTTTACAGGCTATCTAAAAACAAATGTACTACTGTCTGTGAAATAGTGGAGTTCACTGATGGTAATCCAAATTTTGAACCTTAACTTTTCAAGAGAGCTCAGAATTGATGAAGTAGATATGGTGGCAAATTTACTTCAGCTTATAAACAACCCTGACTTAACTGAGAATGGAGATGAAATTATAATCTGGATTCCTGGGAATAATTTGTCAGTAAAATCCTGTTACATTGCTTTAGAAGATAAAGGATATCTCAGATTTCCTTACAAGAGTATTTGGAATCCAAGAGTTCCAATGAAGATTATATTCTTTACTTGGTGTTTGTGTTATAAAGCAGCTCCACTCTTGATTCCATCAGAAATTCCATTGTGATTAATGCCCGTATAATATGCAAAAAGGCTCCAGAAAAAAATACTCATTTGTTTCTTCATTGTGAGGAGACAGGTAATCTTTGGAATTTCTTCTTTAACAGCTTCAAGACTTAATGGGTTTTCAGTATAGATGTAAGATCTACTATGTGGTAATAGTGCAGAAGAAAAGGGAATTCTTTAAAAAGAAGACTATGGGGCTTAATCCCTTTTGCTATTTGGTGGACAATATGGAATGAGCGCAACAAAAGAACTTTTCAAGGTGTTTACAAAAGTTATGACTTACTGCTGCAAGAAGTGAAGATTTTGTTGTATAGCTGGTCCATGGGTACATATACTTTTGAGAATATTTCTCTTAATACGGTCTTGTATAATTGGGAGGGTGTGTTAGGGTCTCATTAGCCTTCTATTTATTTTCTTTATGGTTTCATTTTTTCTCAACTAAACTTGAGTATTGTAGCTTTCTGTTTTCAACAGCATTACCACTATTTTGTGGTAATTATGTTTTTTCATCTTAATATATTGCCCTTCTTTGAGTAAAAAAAAAAAGTATCTCTGTAGATAATTACAAAAAAAATTATATATTATTTTTATTTTTCTTATTTTAATATATTCCTATATTTTATTTCATTTCATTTGCACTTTAATCCCTCCATCCAAAGCAAGAAATTTTGGCCATCGTATTAAAATCTTATTTTTGATTTTGCCATTTCCCTAAACCTAGGCGTGATCTTAGTTTCTTTTAGAATATGGATGAATATTTGACTGTGATCAATAGGAACGTCTTTGAAGGATAAATTTTATGACAGAAACATCTAATATTAGTACAAATAAAACGATCATGTTTATATTTTCACCTTTTCGTTTATAAGATCATTAACTAATAAAATCGCATAAGCAACTGAATTTTTTTTTATAAAACTTTGCTAGCAGATATAGATAATCCTTGTGATGATAACATTGTATAAAAGCATACTGTGCTGACCTGATCGAATCAGTCACCAACGAGTTAATCAAATTAGTTTTCTTGTTTTGATGGATTTTGCTTAGCTCTTCAAAAATATTTGAATACAAATCCAATTAACCAAGAACAATAATAAAATTTCCTATAGCACTTGACAACATGAGTAGTTTAACTCAGATATCACAAACAAAATTCTTTAATCTTAAGATTTATGTCCACTGGTTATTTATGGGTCTGCAATGGTCGCCTCGACTGTACACCTGGTTCGATTGTGATAGATATGATCTTCTTTACAACTTCAGATGAACTTACACGATCAAATTAGTACTGAACCCGAACATTACCCGGAGGAGGAAGAAAGATATGAAGAGGGATTGAAGTGCAAATAAATTAAAACATAGGGATATACAAAATCAATTTTTATTTTTATTTTTATTAATAATTACTTAATAAAAACATTGAAGATTCACTACACGGCGGAAGTAGGCAGCCGGGCTACGATCTGGGCGCCTACACCTTTTTGAATAATAATACCTAGTCTATCTATGAAATAAAGAATTACCAAATTTAAAATTTGCATCATTGTTGGCTAGGCAGTTTCTTAATCTCTTGAGAAGCAAAACTAAGTCTTCTTCCAACTCTCCCAGGGAAGAAAAGGCTAGGGCTTTGAACCCATAGCCAAGGGCAGCACATGTATCCAAATATTTTTTACATTTGCGGCTCACAGCGGCATTGATTGCATGGCCCGGGGTAAAACTACGGGTTCTGGCAGTGGTGAATGGCGAGACTCCCGTGACGTCAAAGAATACATCTTTGCCATATTCCCAGTTGTGGACGGAAATGTCTTCCGGTTTAAGATCTTTTGCATCCGTAGACCGCAATCCTAGGGAGACTTCTTTCCTTGCCGGTATCCCTGCCTTGTGGAAGATATCTATGATGTCATCCCGTGCCATAGATATTATTTAATAGTTTCTTATTTTCTTATTGAGAGGAATCATACAAAGCTTTTGGTTGGCAACCTAGCAACAAGCTGGGCACCAACACCCTTTTGAAGAGCAATTCCTAGTCTATGAAAAATAAAGCTACCAAAACCACTACTAGTGTCATTACTAATTAAACAATTCTTCAGACGCTTAAAAAAACACAAAGTATCCTCACCAAGTTCCCCTAAGGTAGAGAAAGCTAAGACTCCCATTAGTGGGCTCAATCAGTGCCTTGGACCTAGACAGTTCAGAGCTGTGCTTTGTTATCTTCTTGGCATCCCACTTTTTGTTGAGAATAGTCTTGAGCATGATTAACATAATTGCACTGCCACAAGATGGAATCTCTTGCAGACATAGAAAATTGGTCTGGGATTTGCTTCTTAACCACATCAAAATAAGTGATTGTCAGGGAGTGCATGGAGGGGGGGGGGTGCAGTATCATTGACACA
Organism: Papaver armeniacum; assembly: GCA_023531295.1. Taxonomy (NCBI): domain Eukaryota; kingdom Viridiplantae; phylum Streptophyta; class Magnoliopsida; order Ranunculales; family Papaveraceae; genus Papaver; species Papaver armeniacum. Next base: position 158,263 of record JAJJWW010005388.1, on the reverse strand, counting down.
GTAAGTAGAAGGTAATCCACATACCTGGATGAATCTCTGAAGTGCAAATCGATAGCAGAACCTATGTCCGTTGAGAATGAGTTACCAAGGATCACCTTCTACACCGAAGTGGTCTGACTCAGCTGATAAGCAAGGTAATAGTAAATGCTGGTGTCATCCATGGTGTAAATGCCAAGACCACTGTCTTTAATAGGCAAGGTAGTTAATCGCTGATGTAAAGGACCAAATCCCGCACCATCACCCGTGATTAGAAGTCTCAAATACTTAAGTAAATGATTATCAAAAGGGTCAGTGGCGCCTAGTTGCAGGGCTGCATGATTGGTCGTAGGCATTGCAAAATATAGTCTTGACACACCAGTGCAATTGTGAAGTAATAGCATCTCACTTTGAGGGTATTTGAGTTTCTTGATTGCAGTCATCAATTGAACAGTTTTATTCACCCTGCTCAACATCATATCACTAACGTTCATATCCAAACTCACCGGTCCACCTAAAAGTTTGACACCGTTAGAAGGTCTACCAATATCAGCCGGGAAAATATCGTCAGTTGTGCTTCTGGGATCAATATAAGGCAAAAAGAATTCCGTTTTCTTTACATTGAGATGTAAACCCCTGCATGGTCCTTATGTTTCAATAATGCTTAAGGCTTTGGCTACCTCCAAAGTATCACCAATAATAGTACCATCATCCAGGTACCAGGCATGCAAATCGAGTTTGCATTGAGAAGCAATAATCTTCACCAGTGGGTGAAGTGTCAAAGCGAATAACAATGGACCGAGAGGGTTGCCTTGATGACCTCCAAGAGCAGAGGAAAAAATATAGTGGTCGTAATAGAGTTTAGCAGGCCTCGAGTAACAAAATTCTACCCTGCGAGAAATACCTGGACAATGGAGACGAACTTCCTTGATGAGTTGAGATCTGCTCACCATGTTGAAAGCATTATAAAAGTCAATGAGTAGCATTGACATTTTGTCCGAGTGACCTTGCATCTCAAGTAGGCGATTTACAACATGTAAAATACTTTCTCCTCCCGCAGGCACACCAACCCCGAATTGGTAATCACCTAAATAAGACGACATGTCCTTTCCAATAGAGAAAGCAGCCACTTTCGAAACCAATCGACGCCAAACCGTACCAACAACAATGGGCCTAATACCACCCCCAGGTTTAAGTAACGGAGTTAAGGGCGCACCAGCAATAAACTCGCCTAAAACCACAGGGCACTTACCAGCCAACCAAAGATTGACAACCCCTGTAATCGAAACGAGTAACTCATCTGCAACGGATGTTGCAGCCGCACTCATTACGTCGACCAAATATTGTGCACGTAAACCGTCACGATCACAAGATATGCCTTTTGGGAAGCTCTTAATAGCCCCTAAAATAGCCTGTGAGTCTACTGTGATTGGATCCACCAAGACAGCATCATCGGGGACCTCGGGGAGAGGTGCAGATGGGTGCTTGTCTTATAATTCATGTAACGTATTCTCATCACATGGTGCTACCCCAGATGAAGACAACATTTGTATAGCTGCAGCGAAATGACCACAACTCAACTTCTTCTGACAAGCCAATAAAGTCGCGGCTCCTAGTTTCTTATCTGCCTTCTTCGAACCAAAACGAAGAGGTTGTTGTAGAAGTTTACTCATCATGATAGAGCATCCATTAGGTTCCTTCCAAACAGCAAGGGCTTGGTTTATGGCCATGACTTGCAAACACTTCATGTTGCCAGACTTCTTCTCAGCTGAAGTTCTCGGTTGGAAAAAGGTGAGGGTACATATTGGGAGAAGAACAAGTTGCAACCAAACTGTCAGGTTCCCATGGAAAGCAATAACCCCGTCGAGACAAGATTTTAGCGTCCTCGAAAAAACTAACCTGCATTTATGTGGTATGCTAGTGACAGTCGTGAACTGTCTTTGTAAAACCGCATTGAGAGAGCTACAACATCGTCTTCTTCCGAAACAATGTCGGCTCCATTCTCTAAAACAACATCTGCAGCAGCCTCAATTAAACCCATTCCACTAAGGAAAGCTCCATTCTCTAAAACAACATCTGCATCGCCAGCAGCAGCTTCAATTAAACCCGAGCAATCGTCATTTTCTCCAACTGGTTTATCTAATCCATGTAAAAAAATCAACCCCTTCGTTGTTGGAAGGACCTGCTACAATAACTCCATGTACAACACCTCATCGGCCCTTACAAGACTTCTTCCATCCATGTAGATGCATGTATCTGCAACACAACCACATTCGCAAACATCTCAAAACATTCTCCCAAGCCAAATATACGTTCAAGTTGCTGGCAGTTAAATCTCTGCAGAATGTTCTATTGTCGTCAGAGGAAAGATGCTTGTCATACAAATGCTTCAATACAGAACCCTTGGCAAAGTCTCTACCATTACTCCCACCCCGGCAGCCATGCAAATGCTTGAACGGGCAATGACACAGATTGAAGATCACTAAAATAAAAAAAAAAATTTAATATTTTTATTATATAATTATTTACCGAGATACGTATATATTGATGAGATGATATCCAATGGTCAATATGTGGACCCTTATGGCAGTTATCACGAGGGTGACCTCGTCACAACATGACTCAATAAAGCAGACAAATACAAAAGTAAGATGTGCATGATTGTTGAAACTCAAAATAAGTGCCTTAATGAAAATTAGTGGTCGTAGATTGTTTTCTTTTGGAGATGAGTGGAATGATGCGCTTTGTCGTGGATTTATCTTTTGTTGAAAATGAGTGGGATTTGAGTCATTTGACAAAGATACTTGCATACAAATCCCAGTCCACATCTAGGCAACTCAACAAGCTTCGCAATCCAAATAACTCAACAAAGTCAAAACTATTTTCGCAAATAATCAAACCTTATATAAACATTATACAGAAAATGACCACATCTTACGAACCTGGCACTTTTAGGGGCGACCCCAAACGAATTAGGAGCGACTTTTTTATTCCCAACCCATATACACCGTTAAGGGATGTCCAAAAACGCGGAGAATACGTTAATGCCCTTACATAATCGGAAGTTATTTTGTGACCGATTATTATAAAGCAATCGGAAGCTTATTAACGATATAATACTACCGATTAATATCGATTTTGTGCGAAACGCGTATCTTGCTTCTATAATAATCGGTAGGAACAATAACCTCACGAGACTACCGATTGTTGTAGCTTCTAAATTCCCAAAATTGGTGATTTCGCCAAGGAAGAAATTTGGGGCAACTTTATAATCGGAAGTCTTATTGAATACCGATTATTCTAGTACCCAAATTCGAAAAAATGACATTTCTGCAAAAACAAAATTTGGGGGAAACTGTATAATCGGAAGTCTTATTAACTACCGATTATTCTAGTCCCCAAATTCGAAAAAAAATGACATTTCTGCAAAAACAAAATTTGGGGCAACTGTATTATCGGAAGTCTTATTAACTACCGATTATTCTAGTCCCCAAATTCGAAAAAAATGACATTTCTGCAAAAACAAAATTTGGGAAATCGTATAATCGGAAGTGAAAATACTTCATTTGACTACCGATTATAAAGATGCCCCAACAAAATAGAGCCGTTGGAACTCTAAACTCTATATAAGGATTGTATCCTTTTACTCTCTATGGAACACAGATACCTTTAAACTCTCTCCAACATCATCTTCAACATAATGTCCCAACCATTCATTAATCCTACGAGTTCACGATCGAAGAAGATTTATCTTTATGTAGGCGCTATGTTCAATTCTATCCGAGACGAGGAGAAGAACGTAGGCAAGGAGGCATAATGAGTATGAGTTATTTGGGGAAAAATTCACGAAAAATTCTCAAGCGCCGACACCGGAACCCAAACAACCGTCACTCCGCCGATGATCTTTTCTCGCCGAGTTGGTTCAATAAACAGACACGTCGAAGAATTCGTCCATTTAACTTATCTTGTGAATCAATATCGATTGAGGGGTGAAACCAATGATGAGGTTATAGAACGATCTGTCGGGGAATGGCGGAGATGGAAAAGATCAAGCTCCAGTTATGAAGCTCATTTTAGAATCCTTAGGGCGATGGAAAGATTTAATCCGTTTAGGACTCGTCCAACACGTCCTCGACGCTAATCACAATACCTTGTAATAGAATTGCATGGAGTTCAATGTAAAATTATGATGATGTGTATGTGATATTGTTATGAATTTCAAAATATTTATCAAAATCGGAAGTTTTAATTGTTGATCTAACTACCGATTATACTCCAACGGCTAGTTCGTTCAAAAGAAACTAGCCGTGCCTCGAAAACCACCCACAATCGGTAGATAATACATATTGATAAACCTCCGATTATACTACTCTAATGAAACTGAGAACTCTGTTGACAAAACATCCTATAATCGGAAGTATATAACAATAAATATTTACCGATTACACATAATCGGGTGCTTTGTTCAAACATTTCCTAACGATTGTGTATAATAATTGTACGTAATTTCAAAGATCACGGTCTTGTAAAAGTACGTATCAACGGCCATATTTTCAAAAAAAAAGAGACGTTGGGACTGTCATCTATATAAGGAGGGTAAACTCTTCTTATTTATGCACCAAACAACACATATATAGCATCGTGTATTCTACAAATAGATTTTCCATCATCTACTCTTGTGAATTCATTCTATATCTCAACTTACAAGCATGGCAACGTTTGACGCAGCTGAAGATTTGGTCATTGTGAAAACATGGTATCGTGAAACAAGACGTAAAGATTTCATAGCAGGAAGGTTAACACCCGAAGTCTTTTGGGCGAGGGTATATAGCCAATTTGTGCGAGAGTGTGGAAATCCAAAGCAAAGATCACTCCAACAAGTTCATGATCGTTTCCGACTTGTCCAAAAAGGGGTAAATGATTACATAACGATACAAAAGAGGATGTTTAACACTAGCCACTTAAGCTTGTCGATCCAACAATTTGTAAGTATAACGCTTCGGTTATTCTTTTTAAATAACACCGGTGTTTAATCTTTCTTACTAAAACGAAGTTGACATTATTTTATGTTTGTTTATGTAGGAGACACTCGCAAAAAGAGAGTACTTAGTGGAAAACAGTGAAGAATTCACTTATGATGGAAGTTATGAATTCCTGAAGTCAGTCGTAACAGTATAAATGTTGATTGATAGTTACAATCTAAGTTATTATTTTATATTGTCTACCGATTCTGGGAAGATTTTCACTTTTGTCGACTTTGGTGACAATCTAAGTTTATGCAATATGTTGTCTACCGATTCTAGGAACAATTTTCAGTTTTTCTTTTTTCAGAGTTTGGTGACAATCGGAAGTTTATGTAATATGTAATCTACCGATTATGGGAAAAAAATTCAGTTGTTTTGTCAGCCTTTTAATCGGACGATAAAGTCAAAAAATTATTAACTGATTATAATATTGATTGAGTCTGTTTACAAAAGCTTTTATAATCGGTAGATATATTAAAAATATAACTACCGATTATAGCTTTATACTTCACAAATTTTTCCACAAAATTCCAAAAAAAACATGTACAAATAGGGCGTTCAAAATACATCTTTCAAACATAACGATCATTGATCTTCATCATCCGAGGGAACCAATTCCAAAGAGGCCTTCCGGGAAGTCCTCCTTCATGACGCGATCACAATCCAACATGTTGGTCTCATATTGTTTCAACCAATCGTTACAATGATTCATTGGGAAGTAATCACTCAGACCACCCAACGGAGGTAATAGGCAATCCCTCTTTACTCTTAAACCGATAAAATGCATCTCATTCACAAATGCCATAACAATTCTTCTATCTTTAACCGATTCATCGCAAACCGTCCTTGTAGGTGTAAACGTAAAAGAATGTCCATACCTAGGAGGAACAAAGAAATGTACCACGCAATTCAAAGCGTCCGCTAAGAGATATCCACATTTAGGCATTGTCATCCAATACTTGGATCCGATTGTCTTCAATCCCTTTCTAAGACTTTACACGCGCAACAAAGTCTTTAAACTCTAGTTCTTTGTCGTGCATATCTCCTTCCTTCATCATCTCCATATATAAATCCTTGTCCTTTATTAGTTGTACCGCCATCTTAGTACTTAAATTTTTCCATTGGGTGACATTTTCGTTCACCGCCTCTCCAAAGTAACCAATTTGTTCCGAGGCGACGTGAAACCCACAATTGCCATCCCCATCAACCTCGTCGGTGGACAAAACAAATGGAACAATGAGTGGAGGGAGTTGTTTCATATACTCTTCTATAATCGTATACCTTGATCGTGTTGGTCTTCCATATAAATCCCTAGGACAACGAAGAGTACCATACTTCTCTCTTATAGTCACCATTTCCGTTGATTGTGTTTGTTGCGAGTCGCTCATTTGATCAATAACTACGGAGCTAGTTTGGGTCTCCACTAACACAACTTCTTCCACCGCATCGGCTTGACTTACTTGAGAAGGCTTCGTAGAGACCTTTGGACTCACTTGTTGTCCGGTTGGTCCATTTTGATCTTTTCTTGGACAACCTATTTTCTTGGGTTGCGGCTCATCTTCAAATTCGGCTTCCGAACACTCATGCCGACACAATATTCTTTTATTAGACAAATGATCCTTTAATTCTTTTCTTTCAATGGTCCTCGACACTTCGGTGTTTGGCCTACCCGCCCCCTTTTGCTTAATAGGTTCATCAACCTCCCTTAAACTATGGTGAAGAGCTTGCTCCAAATCATGCATCAATATTTGCTTCTTGGCGCCATTTGTTGTAGCATAACGCTCGGCTATTTTTGCATACAATTCCGACTCCATGAACGACGGACCATCGACTACGGGGGTGCTTGGAGTGAAATTTAATTGCTTCCAAAATGGATGAATATCATTGATGTCAATCACATCAACGTACCTACCCATTTTATGACGACATGGGAGACCAATACCTATCATATCCTTGCAAACACAAACCGTTTTCTCGTCATCGTAAGCTTTATACAACTTCAATTGTTCCATCATGTGATTTATTGCCCAACTTGAAACTTTATGAACAATGCCCCTTAGAAGCAATCTTTCCCTTTCATGTTCCGTAGGGAATTTATGTACACTAAATTGCATAGAATCCTTAATCTTTATGAGATCACGATTGGTGAATTCATGGATTGCTTCTTGGATCGACACAACTCCATTTTGACTACCTAGAAGTATTTTCTTTAATCGGCCATGAGACCCGTCCGCAATGCTTGTCGCCTCGTTCATGAAGTTACGATATTCATATGTCCATGCATACACAAACCTCTCCTTAATCGGTAACCATTGTGTTTTACAATACTCAACGGGTTTTGGGTAGTCCTTGCAATATTCTTCCTCAAATTTATTCAAGTTTCTTTCGTAAATTTCCTCGGTCAGTGACCAAACGATCTTGTCCCATGCTTTCATGAACGCTCTCCAAATTATCCCATCTTCCTTCCATTTTTCATCAAATAACCTCTTCTCTTCCTCTCGTTCTTCCTCGGTTAATTTACTAATGCGCTCATCCTCTTCCTTCGACCTCTTGGTACCCTTCCTTGGTTTTTTAGCTTGGAAATGGCGATGGAAATTGTGTCTGAGGTTGCCTTGAATGTGCCACGTACATTGCAAGTTTCGGGCTTCAGGAAACACTACCGCTATTGCATGCATTAAGGCTTGATCGTTATCCGTTACAATAACCCTTGGAAAATCATCCCCATTGTAAATGGACCTCAGCGTCTCCAACATCAAAATGAAACTCACGTTGTTCTCATGATCCATTAAACCCCATACAATCGTAAACGTGTTTTTGTCCGAAGTGTGACAAGCAATGTTCAACAACGGCATGTTATATTTGTTTGTCTTGTAAGTGGCATCTATCAACAAAATTTGATGAAAACACTGAGCCAATTTTATCATTTCGGGGTGTGCCAAGAAAATACGTACCACTTTACCATCCTTTTCTTCCGTTCTCAACGTGTAGTCGTGTAACTCAGCTAACCACTGCGATTTTTGCATGACCGTTATACCATCCCATTCCGTCCTTTTGATCGTAGCTAGGGCCGACCTAATTGTAGACAAAGAAGACAAGTTGTCGGGGTCGTCCACCTTTATTTTACTTAAGATCGCACTCGCCTTTTGGATACGCATAGACCTCACCGTCTCCATTTCATGTGTTTTTAACTTCGCAACCATTACATGTCCAATAAGAGTATCCGGATCATCGTGGTTGTGACAACCATTAGCAACTTTAGACATTTTCCAATATTTACTTTCCTTACCATCGGGCTTATAGAAGACAATCTTAAATGGGCATCCAATCTTCTTTGTATGAGTTCGGTACTTCTTCCTCTCCGTCTTCCTTACATACTTATTATTCTTTCCCTCGTGACTCTTTTTCTTCCCACCTCGCTCACAAACCATTTCAAACCTAATGTCCTTCACGCAAGGGTTCTGAACTACCACGCACATCTTCTCTTTTGCCTTGTTCATAACCCATTCCTTTGCTTCCTTCTTACTTCCAAATATCTAAATGCGCATATAACAAACCAAAAAAAATAAGCATAACCATGTAACATACATGATTGGAAAAAGAAAAGATAATTCATGAACATACCAAATCGTTTGCATAGTGTAGGGAAGTATCAGGCCTCAAATAATAATAGTCATCAACCGCTACAACAGCCTACGCACAACAACAAGTTATGCATTAGAAATCGGAAGGAAGTTTAGGTAATAAGTAACCGATTAAAAAACAATCGGTAATGTAATACTACACAACATAACCGATTATGCGAAATCGGTAGTCATGTACGAATATTGTCTACCGATTAACGACATACACAAATGAACAATTCTTCTGTATAAAAAACTTCAATAATCGGAGGGACTATAAATTCATAAACCAACCGATTATTAAATATCAATAATCGGACATTTATTCATGTATACAACTTCCGATTGTGAGAAATTGAAGCTTTCAATTTGGGGATTTTTTCATATTCGGTAGATTAATACATCAAAATATATCCGATTATTGATAATCGGTAGATATTTTACTAAATTAACTACCGAATATATGTCGTTCATGTCATTCAATGCATGCAGAAATAGAATTTTCACGTTCGAAAACACACACAAATGCACATAACATGGATAACATGGGTATTAGAGTTTGTTAACAACATACCTGTATGTTTGATGCATCGTTAGCTTCGATCTCGGGTGATTCTCCATTTTCTTCCATGAAAGCGTCATCTAGGGTTTCATCTCCATCAAAGTTTGGATCATTCAACAAATACCCCAAATCGTCATCTCTAAACGATAGTGAACCTTGAACTTCAACAACTTCACGTCCTTCTTCGTACCCATCCATATTTATGGAAGTTGGCAAAAATCGGAAGTTGGCAACATATACCCACTTCTTCTTTTTTTTTCTTCTTCTTCTCTCACTCAATGAGTTATCTCACAATGCCTCAATTTTTTTTTCCAAACACGTATATATAGACCCCAGCCTACCGATTACAAAGTTTGCTTCCGATTATTTTCTGAAACTACCGATTATTGTTTTGGCTACCGAATATTTTAGTTTTTGGCAAAGGTTGAATCTGGGGCCACTTATAATCGGTAGGTTTATAAGTTGTAAACTATACCGATTATGGTATATTTCAAAATTCATCACATGAAGGATTTTAGAAAAAACACATTTTGGGGCAATCAGATAATCTGTAGGGTTGTGGAACCTATTTGTCTTACGATTGTGGCTACATCCAAATCACGAACCACATGGTCATGCCTGGCTCTGTACACTCAAAACCTATGGAATTTGGCAAGGGTTCGATCTGGGGCTCCTTATAATCGGTAGGTTGTTAAGTTGTTAACTCTACCGATTATGATATATTTCAAATTCCCTTACATGAAGGATTTTAGAAAAAAACTCATTTTGGGGCAACCCATAATCGGATGGTTTGGTAATATATTTAACTCCCGATTAACGCTGCATCCGAAACGCGAACCAAGTGTCTATGGCTGGCTGTGTACCCTCAAAACCTATGAAATATGTCAAAGGTTGGATCCGGGGCTCGTTATAATCGGTGGGTTATATAATTATATACCCTACCGATTATGGTATATTTCAAAATTCATCACGTGAAGGATTTTAGAAAAAACTCATTTCGGGGCAACTTATAATCGGTAGGTTGTCAAGTTGGGAACTCTACCGATTATGGTAAATTTCAAAATTCATCACATGAAGGATTTTAGAAAAAACTCAATTTGGGGCAACTTATAATCGGTAGGTTGTGGAACCTATTTGGCTTACAATTATAGATACATCCAAATCACGAACCACATGGTCATGCTTGGCTCTGTACACTCAAAACCTATGGAATTTGGCAAGGGTTCGATCTGGGGCTCCTTATAATCGATAGGTTGTCAAGTCGGTAACGCTACCGATTATGGTATATTTCAAATTCCCTTGCATGAAGGATTTTAGAAAAAACTCATTTTGGGGCAACCCATAATCGGATGGTTTGGTAAAATATTTAACTCCCGATTAACGCTGCATCCAAAACGCGAACCAAGTGGTTATGGCTGGCTGTGTGCACTCAAAACCTATGAAATATGGCAAAGGTTGGATCCGGGGCTCGTTATAATCGGTGGGTTATATAATTATATACCCTACCGATTATGGTATATTTCAAAATTCATCACGTGAAGGATTTTAGAAAAAACTCATTTCGGGGCAACTTATAATCGGTAGTGTATGTAACCTATTAGGCTTCTGATTATGGCTACATCCGCAGCTCAAGCCAAGTGGTTATGGTTGGCTCTGCACCCCTCAAAACCTATGGAATTTTGGCCAAGGTTGAATATGGGGCTCCTTATAATCGGTAGTCTTACAAGTTGGATAAGCTACCGATTATAAAAGGGATTATTGGCCGAAGTATCTACACAATAATCGGTGGGCATAGTTTCAATTTAACCTACCGATTCACCTTTAACCTACCGATTATGGTGTTGGCTACCGGTTATATAAGGGCATATTGGCCATTTCGAAAAATCGAAGATAAGGGGTAGCTTAGATTTACGTTTGGGTGACCTTTTTTGTCTTTTAGTGTCGCCCCTAATTCGTTTGGGGTCGCCCCTAAAAGTGTCAGGCTTACGAAAACTTGGAAGTATTCTAGAAAATGAACTTGCCTGAAAGCCTACTAACGCGAAATACATAGTTTAAGAATCCACGGCGTACGTATATACGTTACACAAAATTGGTTAAAAAGACCAAAATCAAAATTTTCTGGGTGAAAAGGACAGTCAGATTTAGATACTGTTTAAATGGACAAAAATTTAAAAATAGGCAGGATGTAACCGGTTTCATCCTGTCAATTTTCAAATATTTTTTCTTATTTTTATTTTACACAGGATGCATCCAGTTTCATCCTTGCTATTTTTTAAGTTTAAGCCAGGATGAATCCAGTTTCATCCTTGCTATTTTTCTTTTGTCCATTTCACCCATAAAATTTTTTACTCGTCCATTTGAACCGTGTTTTAATTTTTTTTTTGACAAATGACCCATTTTCCGGTTACGTTACGCAAATCCAAGTCTAGAATCTCTAGATATCAACTCTACGACATTGTCAAGACTCCAAGGACAGTACTAGCCTTGTCATTTAAGTATTTTTTTAATCACAGTACATAAAATAAAGATTACAATTTTCTTTAGTCCTGCTTTAATTAACTGTGTGCAAGGAGCAACCCGACATGAACAAATACACAATGCTCCTTGCTTGTAATTTCTAGTTTATTTTCGAGAACAGTATACCAACAGACATATATATGCAGAGATTAAATGCATGAATCTACCATGGTAGAATGCTTTGTTTCAAAGTTAATCACATTCATAGAGGTTCACTAATCACTATCAATCCACCTCTTGAACATTGCAAGGGTTTCCTTAGGTTTATACTCTGGAGCTGTATGGCCTCCTCCCTGCATACACAAAAGCATTATTTAGGTACCGATGGAAAAAAGAAAAAGAAAAACAGCAAAACAATTTATTCAAAAGGAAAACAAATTCCTAATGCTTCTTGCTAATTAATCACAAAACCAATTAGTTAGGAGGATTGGTAGTAAATCTGAAACTTGCCTTCACTGTCGCGAATGTCAAAACAACCAATAAAACCCATTAACGTTCACTGGAATCGAATGTTGCTAAAAATATTTCTCATCTAACTTGTGGAGCTAAAAATCGTGTGAAAGCAATTTAACAATGAAAAAAAAATGTTTGAACCCTACCCTGCAACTTCGACATCGACCCACCATGATCTCCAATCGTCAACAATGGTATAGTTCAGTAGACGTATCCATGCTCAAGTACCCAAGTGGGGGACTACCATATCGTGATCTCCACTGTTGTTATGTTCATTCTTAGACGTTATATGAGTTAAATCTTGATGAGAAAATAAAGAAGGAGCTTAATCATGTGTGCATAAAAGTCTAACCTGTAGACTAAAGATCGAGAACCTCTCTTGCTGAGATTTACGTGATAGCTAAAGCTGCTTCCTAGATTGGGTTCGAATTGTAATCCATAGTTGCACCTTTTCCAATTATCTACTGTTCCCTGCAATTCAATATGACACTAATTTAAAGGGGAAACTACAATAACTGATCACCTTCTTCTTTCTTTAGGGAAAATTATGACTAATTAATTTTAGATTCAGACTCACATTGCGGATATGTAGAGCTTCCCTTACAGTGTGGTTGTTAATCCAGTACGACGAGAGCAAATAACCATAGCTCTGATAATACTATAATTCAGAGAAATCATACATCATATCTACATAATTAAGGACAGGAGATTGAGGATCTTGGTCCATTTCATTTGGCCACTTTGTGCGTTTTGGTTGTTTTGGATCCTCGCTCATAGATCTTCGATACGTTGTCATTCTCTCGGAATTTGCAGTCGCAATAATAGAATAGCATGCAGGTTCCAAAACTTGGACGGTATTAATTCCTAAAATACTCTGTAATTTACAAAAGAAGTCAATCTTAAGATTATGCTTGCAGTGAGGTCATGTCCCAATCAGTAGATCTCTTGTCGGCAGTAGTACCTGATAGTAAGAGTTAAGATCTCGTTGACATAATGTGTTGGCCGGGCTTACATTTGTGTACTCTCCTTCACAAGTTTTCTTAAGCGACTGCTAAAGAAATGAAAATTGAGTCCTGAAATTCATAATGCAAAATACATTAATATTCTTTCTAGTTTAATTTACCTCGTAAAGTTCTTCAGATATTAGACCCATTCCATGAACAAATGGGATTTTTGAATTGCCCTCGAGAGTTGGTTCTGTTACAGCATTGCCAAGAACGATTCCCTACAACCGAGTGATAATAGACTACTTCAAACATTACCAGTGCGCGCAACTGGAAAAATATTAATAGCATTTATATTTTTGCATCCAAATTCCAAACTGATGAGTCTAGATTTATTTTAACGAAAAATGAGTATATGTCTACCCAGGAGTCGGGACTAAAAAGATAATGCTTGCAACCTGAGAAAGAGTTACACATATCTTCAATCTCAGCCTCAGAAGTTTATATCCACTGAGACATCAATATAGTTGCAGTCTGAATCAAATTGCCTTAGCCTGAGCATTTCATTAGTTGGACTCGAGTGGTCAACAGGAATCATTTCTACTGATGACGTATATTTTTGTCTAATCTAGTGGAAGTTGGGTTCCAAACCGAAAAAAGATTAAAAAAAGTACTCATCTTTGTCCATGAATACGGGTTTTGCACCAGAGTGGGTAAACTCCCGTTATATTCCACGACGTCGAACTTCAGAGGACCTTACAGAAAGTAAAGAAAATTAGTATATGGACCTTAGCATATGAAATCCTTGCGTTTTAAAAATCTCATCCGGGTCATCCCGTGTTATATAATTCCCAAAATTTAAGGATGAAATTCACATATTTTTCATTTTTTTCTCAAATATGAGATTAAAATATCACGTACATACTCATTAGAAAGTGTGCACAAAATCGGACTCTTCAAATGTTACAGACATGTCTGCATCAGTATGAAGTTATGAACCACCTATCAGTTGGAATTATGTTGGGGTGGGCTTCTCACTGTACGGCTGGTTTAATTTTGGTACTCAAATTGGTAGAACAAAAACATTTCTGCCCACCGACACCCAGTTTAAGTCTTTAATTCATCAGTGCAACATATTTAGGAACTGGGATGGCTACGTCCCGTTTGTCCCGTATCCCATATTCCTTGGCAGACCCTGTATTTCTAAATGTATCAAAGAAAGTTTTACTTCTCGCTGTGAGCATCTCCAACAGTCAGTGAAAGTCTCATTTGTCAGTGCCAAAAAAAGATTTTAGACTTCAAATTTGCAAAATTTCATCTCAAATAAGAGAATCCTAGATATTACATGGACAATAAAAGATTTCCATGCCACAGCCAGCTACGTTCTTTATGCATAAGCAATTCATTATTACTCTCTACTAGGACATGACAAATCCAAAGTACACCTTAAGTCGGGGATATACTAGAATTGGAGCAAAATTGCTATGAATTTAGATATTTAGCCAAATGCACATAGCAAAATTAGACTTGGAGCAAAGCTCTTTGTTGTCATTTCGATTTGAAATACATTCAATTTGGGCCAATTTCCTTGACTCTAGTGTATTAATATTCAATATACTGTACATTCTTAAACACTAGTAAAGGCCTTTATTAGTTGTTAAGTCCAACTATTTATAGTGGTTCTGATGTTTTTTTTTTTTATCAGTTTTCTCAGTAAAGCTCTTCGATGTCATTTCGATTCAACATCTATTCAATTTGAGCTAATTTCCTTCACTCTAGTGTATTTATCTTCAATATACATTGTTAGAGACTTGTTAAGGCTTGTAATAGCGGTTATTGTGGCAGTTATAATGTTTTTTTCGATTAATTTGCTCGATAAAGATTTTTTGTATCATTTTGATTAAAGATCTATTCAATTTAGGTCAATATCATTAACTCTAGTGTATTAATGCTCAATATACATTCTTAGAGACTTGTTAAGGCTTGTATTAGTTGTTAGTTTCAATTTTTTGTAGTGGTTATAATGTATTTTGATCAATTTGAGAAATAAATGTAAGGACCCTCAAGCTCGTCAACGCTATTTGACTGGTCAAGAGATGATTTAGCCGCTAATGACTCGATTAGTTAATATAGATTTTAATTAATAGAAATTATTCTAACAATAACTAAGATACGAAATTAGTATCATTAGATAGGTTTCGAAATGTTATGTGAGATGGACATCTCGAACGCGTCTGGATATCGGACGAAGAAGAAATCATTGAAATAGTAAGAAGGGAAAATTAATCATTTTGCTTTAAACCGCCTGGCTTCCCTTATCCGTTTCGTGGGCGCCTTGATAATTTCTTTTGTTTTATCCAAAAACCATGCATAAGAGAAAACCATTTTTTCTTTCTCTTTCTCTTTCTCTTTACTTCTTCTTTCTCCTTCTATGTTCTTCCTCTCATTTACTCTGTCAATTTCAATTTCAAAGAATTGAGGTGAGTTTGTATGAACAATTCATAAGAACTTAGTAGCATGTTGATCTGAGGAAGAAGGTGATGCTGCTGCTGTCGATTGAGTTCTGGAAAAGCGGAATTTTGGTAAGCTGAGTTAGGGTTTCGTTTTTGATTGAAATTTCTTTATGAAATTTTTCTGATTTTATAGATTATAGGTGGAATCGATAACAAACTCTCTTGTATTCATTATTGTTTTACAAATCTATCTTTTGTGAAATTCATGCATATCTTCGCTAGTATATGATATGTGTATGCATGCTATATATAAGTGTAATACAAACTAGTTTTATCTTACATTCTAGGATGGGAATTGGATCTTCAGAAACAACTAATACTTGTGTTTTGGGAGTATCTACTTATTTTCAAAGAGTGATTCTTTCCATTGACTAGAAAGTGGTTACATTCTTTACTTATTGTTAGCATGAAAGGGAGAAGGTTTCCTTTTGATTGGTATGAGATATGTGCCCCAAAGTTTATATTTTACGCACAACTATAGGCTTGGTAACGTGTTCAAGTTGAATATTATTTCCATTTATGTCCAGGCAACTCATGTCTCATACATGGATGTTTACTGTTTCTTTTAAATTACTTTCAAAAGCTATTATATTATGTTTTAGTGTTTATAGAGATGATGTTGGGAACCTTATATATGATAGTTGGATTTACGCGGGGAAGGAGACGGCTCTCTACTGTGTAAGCACTTCGATCGGATATAATGTTGTTACCATTAATTTCTTTGGATACTTGCTATGTAGAGTGCGTTTAGAATAAGGTACTAGTAAGGTAATTATCGTTTATGACTTCGAGGCCGGAAACCTCAGGGCGCTTCAATGATCATTGAAGAATCCGCAACAGTCATACCTTGCTACCTGAAGGATTACGTCGCTTAACTATTATTACTGTTGTGAATATATGCGGCAAGATTGGTTAGTAGATCTTTATATTTCAGTACAACTATTATTTTCAGTACGATTATTATTTTAATATATTTTATCGGTTTTCCGTGTCTTATCGGTTTTTCAGTAAAACCTGCATTGTCTTTAAATCATTCTAATGATTACTTTAAAGTTGGTTATTATTTCTACTGGGCACCCCTTCTAGGGATGATGTGCTCACTCAATTCCCACTTTCAGTTTCAGAGACAGATCAACATGTATACGTTGCGATGAAAGCTTGGATGAGTTGGTTTCGTTAGTTGGTTAGCTTCAGCTATGTTTATTTTGTATTTATATTCTATTTGTAAATCAACTCACTATTGAATATGTATCATTTGAGAGGAGTTCTTGTATTTATTTTAGAGAGGGTTTAGATTCGGGTTAATCTTTGTTTAAAACTTCTTTCTTAGTGTTTAATTAGATATTTTAGATCCTTAGTGCCTCATTTTATAGTTAATCTCTTGGATTAGTCAACTGCTAGCTTAGGGGGCGCTACAAAAAAGCTCTTTGTTGTGGTGTTTATGATATTTTTTAATAAGCTCTTATAACTAAATGAATAAGAACAACAAGATTCAACTTATGCGGAACTAACATAAAATCTCCTCCAAACCTCATAAAAACTCATGGCGAATGTAACGAAAAAACTTACCAAGTTAAAATTTCATCACCAATGTCGATTCTTGTCTTTAACTCTTAACGTTAAGTTGAAAAAAGTAGTTAAAACGTTAATTAAATATTTTTGTTTAGTTCTTAAGCTATATAAATATGAATTATCTGATATTAAGTTTCTGAAAATATTTCTGGAATGTTTTTTTTTTTGTCGATTTTTTTCCTCCCACTTCTTTTATTGTGATATTTATGCTTCAATTTTGTCTTTCATTTACTGTTATATTGAAGAAATACTGAAGCTATGATATCATGCATATTAAGTTTTGACATCTGATTTGTTCATTAGGTTTTGTTTCCATAAATTTCGTCATGAATTTGAAAAGTCTAGTCGTTAATTAACAAAAAAAAATTTACATTTTCTATATAACAAGTACAATTGTTGCACAACGGTAAATTCATTGGTTGATGATACCAGTGACTTAAGTTCGAAATTCTTCAGCTTCAAATTCTTTACCGATAAAAAATAATAATACAAAAACAAAATATTCGAAATTCTCCATCTCCAAATTCTTTCTCGATTATAAAGAAAAAAAAAGACAAGGGATCACTTTCCTATTACTAAGGATCACTGTCCTTTTATATATATATTTGAAGTTTTCTGCCCTTTAATAATCCGTTGTTCCTACCCTATTTCATTATCTCACTTAAAATTGTAAAAAATAATATTGATGGTGTGTTAATATAGTGACAGGCACAAAGTTATGTAGAGTATCTATGTCATTTTTAAGACCTCTCACTGAGGCACAAAGAAATGCAGGAGTAATGATTAATGTCGAAATGATTAATGAAGGAGATGTAGTATTCTCAATGTGGTATTTTATGCATTAACTTATATCTCAATGTGGTAATTTTCTAAAATATGATATTAGAAATGAAATCCTTAATTAGGGTTTGGGTTAAAATTGATCGATGCTGGATTTATTATCCTGTTATTGTTTTGTTTTCAGGTTATTTTAAAATTGTCAATCAGAGTTTGGGTTAAAATTGACTCTGAGGTTGTGGCTATATACAGCTGTAGTGAGTGACCATTGACTTGAGAAAAAGTATATGACGTATAAAGATTATAGAAATGTGATAGAAAATAAAAAATCTCGCAAAAAAAAAATCTCACTCCTCAACATCTCACTCCCACTCTTCTTTTCTTTCTAACTCACCAAGCAATACACATATATATATATATATATATATATATATATATATAATTCATAAATATTTGGTATTGCGATTCATATCCAAAATAAAATTTAAATATATAAACTTTAATCATTGCTAGATGATAGTATTTGGAATAGCTAATGTAACACATAAAAACTACTCCAAAAACTAATGTTCCTCGTTAAAACAATAAAAATAAATTTTCCTTCAAGGAGTTAACTAGTAAAATTCTTTTCATATGGGTATATCATGGAAATATACCAACAAATATAAAAAATACTATGGACTTAAAAAAAATATTATTAAATTTGAATAGCTAAATTATATTGAAGAATTAATTAATTTTCAATCCAACAAACATGAATTATTACCAACAAATACAAAAAGCACGAAATTCTAGATATTGTGGGCATTCCCACTTAATAAACAACAAATCTGTCTATATACATGAGATTATAAACTCAAACCATTTATACCAGATATAAATCTAAATCTATATTATAAGGGACAATGGTGTTTTTCTATATCGATGGTTCTCTATAGTTTGGACAAATGAAGGACGCTCCAAATTGATTCAAAGTATCCATATGATTTAGTTGTATAATAGACATATGTGTTTTTACTATTTGACGGATACTTACATTTAGGCTATACAAAAGATGGTCGAGATTGATTCTATATTTAATAAAGAAATTAAGTTTGGTACGTTGATCAGTTTCATTTTCGTTGGTGTCATTACTTCTCCTCCTTTTAATGGAGCGGTTTCATTTTAGTCAGTTTTATTGCTTCCACTATTTTTTAATCGGTCAGTTTTATATTACCCAAATATTGCCCAAAAATCTTCATATTGGTTTCCTCACCTCTTTTTAATAATCTCTTTGCAACTGTTATACCATTTTGTCAAGCAGTAATGTTGATGCCTCTTTGCTTAACTCATTCTTCTTATTCGTTAGGAATCCAAAAGAGGGTACTATCTTGATCTCTTTTAAATAGTCAATTTTTTTTCCATAAGATTTAATTTGTAAAATGTTCCTATTTGATGAATGGTAATTTTCGTTTCAGGTTGTGGTTTTCTTTGCGTCAGCGAAAACGCCGAAAAGGGTGTGTATCTTCGATTCTCTTCCAATTTCAGATTTAGGATTTCTATGGCTTTTTTGGTTTCAAGTAAGGGATTTGTTTCGTTTGATTGTATCAAACAACCATCCTACTCTATTTTTGATTTTTACATGATTTAATTAGTACTTAAACTTGGGATTTAATTAAGAGTTTTGTGCATAAAAGTTTTAAATAAACTGTAAAAACTCAAAGATTTTTACATGATTTACTCAAAGAGTTTTGTGCATAGAAGTTTGGTTTCGCTCGGCGTTGATGCAAATCAAGATATTTATGTATTATTACTTGGTAGATGTAGTTTGACTCGGGTTTCATTAGATCGTTCTTTACTAGCATAACTTGAAGTGACTGTCTTAGCTAATTAAATTTGTTCTTGGCTAATAATTCATATGGATGATTGGTAATAAAATTGGTTATTTGTTATGGATATAGATACAAAAATCTGTGAGAAAATCATTACATGCTTTGGGAGAATGAAGATCAGGTTGGTCCATATGCATTCCCATTCTTAGAAGGTAATATAAAACATAGAATCAATCTCGACCATCCTTTGTATGGCCTAAATGTAAATATTCGTCAAATAGTAAAAACACATATGTCTATATATAAGGGACAATGGTGTTTTCCTATATCGACGGACGTTCACTATAGTTTGGACATATAAAGGACGGTCCAGATTGATTCAAAGTATCCATATGATTTAGTGGTATAATAGACATATGTGTTTTTACTATTTGACGGATATTTACATTTAGGCCATACAAAGGATGGTCGAGATTGATTATATGTTTAATAAAGAAATTAAGTTTGGTATGTTGATCAGTTTCATTTTCGTTGGTGTCATTACTTCTCCTCCTTTTAATGAAGTCATTTCATTTTAGTCAGTTTTATTGCTTCCACTATTTTTTAATCGATCAGTTTTATATTACCCAAATATTGCCCAAAAATATTCATATTGGTTTCTTCACCTCTTTGTAATAATCTCTCTGAAACTGTTATACCATTTTGTCAAGCAGTAATGTTGATGCCTATTTTCTTAACTCATTTTTCTTATTCGTTAGGAATGCAAAAGAGGGCACTATCTTGATCTCTTTTAAATAGTCAATTTTTTTTCCATGAGATTTAATTTGTAAATTGTTCTTATTTGATGAATGAATGGTTTTCCTTTCAAGTTGTGGTTTTCTTTGCGTCGGCGAAAATGACGTGTATCTTCGATTCTCTTCCGATTTCAGATTTAGGATTTCTAGGGCTTTTTTTGTTTCAAGTAAGGGATTTGTTTCGTTTGATTGTATCAAACAACCATCCTACTCTCTTTTTTATTTTTACATGATTTAGTACTTAAACTTGGGATTTAATTGAGAGTTTTGTGCATAAAAGTTTTAAATGAACAGTAAAAACTCAAAGATTTTTACATGATTTACTCAAAGAGTTTTGTGCATAGAAGTTTGGTTTCGCTCGGCGTTGATGAAAATCAATATATTTATGTATTATTACTTGGTAGATGTAGTTTGACTCGGGTTTCATTAGATCGTTCTTTACTAGCATAACTTGAAGTGACTGTCTTAGCTAATTAATTTTGTTCTTGGCTAATAGTTCATATGGATAATTGGTAATAAAATCAGTTATTTGTTATGGATATAGATTCAAAAATCTGTGAGAAGATCATTACATGCTTTGGGAGAATCAAGATCAGGTTGGTCCATATGCATTCCCATTCTTATAAGGTAAGTTGTATTAAGAATTTGTGATTCTTGATTTCTGTTAAGAAATGCTTTTTAAAACCCATGTAAACATCTGCTTATCACATCATGTTGAGCAGGATTTTGTTATTAATCAGAAAAATGAAAGAAATTTGATGATTATATCTTGATATGTAAAAAGAAAACATTAAGAATGTATCCGGAATTTTTGCAGTCCATTTCTCTTTAACGAGACAATATCTTCTAATAGTTTTAGTCTATAATAATGTTAAATTATTATATTTCCAACTCAGAATGAAGTTACAGTACTGTACTTAAGGTTATATTACAAAATATGAGATAACAATTAAATTAAGATTTTAAGAATTAACCTAATGAGGAAGAAGAAGGAAACATCTAAAGTTCAATGTAGTTTGACATGAAAGTTACTCATTTTCGGTTTGTTCATTACCCATCAGTTGAGACTTTTACTATTGTATTATTTTACTAACAAAGTTGGTTATCTACTCTTATGCAACGAGAAGCGTTAATATGTTGAAAGCATCTTTATGAAATAGCTCCAATTAAAAATGCATATGGGTACAAGTGGAGCTTCATTTTGACAAGGATGCACCACCACCCCGATAACCTTTCACATTTGGGAAATCAAGAATTTGATGAAGATCCTGATCAACAACAAAAAAAAAAAAAAAAACAAAGCAGGCTTGCCTTGAAAATATCGTTGACATGAGTTGTGAGAATTATGGAAATGAAAATCGAATTTGCCAGAATTATTCCAACCAGTCGCTATGATCACCCAAATTGAATAAAACATTATTATTAATGGTTTTTTGTTTTCCTCCTTTAGATTTTTCATGTTTATTCCTTCCCCACATAATTAGTACATCACATTTACTCATATGATAGTTTGTGTATTTCTATTATGGTTTGGGTCTTTCAAAAAATTTGGAAAAAAATCTGCACAATAAAGAAAAACTCAATGGCATGAAGCAACCACGAACATAACATGTCCCATGATTCCTACCATCACGGTGAATCAAATTTAGATGATTTCTAACATCAAGCAACCAACAATGCAAATAAAACCCTCATTTGGGGACCATTTTAAAACTATTATAGGTGAAGGTGAAAATTCAAAGCCCATGTTGACAACTTTCAAAGCTATAACTTGCCTTCTCTTGCTAAACCTCATACTATATTTGTTTCAAAATTGATAAGGTGCATATATATACACCCATAAAACCATGGCTCATAATAGAAGTATCACTTTATTGGCGGTGTACCAAAATTTATATACGATAAAATATCCTTTACCAACAGATTGATATATTCCCAAGAAAATTGGTACCCTTATTTTGAACAAGTGCAAATACGTTAAGAATCTAATCTAACATTTGGAACAGTAAGAACTAAACCGTGCCTGTGCCGTTACGGCATGGGTCATATCCTAGTCTTTATATAAAAATACATTTTAATTGATATGTTAGTAAATATAAAAAAATAATTTATTTGTGAATTTATTAAC
Source organism: Papaver armeniacum (assembly GCA_023531295.1). NCBI lineage: Eukaryota > Viridiplantae > Streptophyta > Magnoliopsida > Ranunculales > Papaveraceae > Papaver > Papaver armeniacum. The sequence continues at coordinate 135,572 of JAJJWW010005388.1, read as the reverse complement.
TTAACTTATGAATTTTAACTAAATCAATCTAGAATTGGCTTTACTTCTTTATTATGAATTTAACTAAATCAAATCCATTGGATTATCTGTATCCAATCTGTCCATCCGTGCATTCATTAGATGCCAATTCGTTGGATGTTAGATTGGATGTGAATGCTAAATTTAAAACCCCTAATGTATTGGATTGGATGCGGATGAGGTGAAAACCAGTCCATATGGGTCCATGCTCTCCCCATTGTCATTGACGACGCTGGACTTGAGGTTGGCATCCCGTTTAGAAATTTTCTTTTTCGGTACCACGCTAGACAAGAGGTTCCTCATTCTATAGTGTCTTAAGTTTCTTCCTTTTTAGCATTCCCGTTTATAATTCCTCAGTGTCTTAAGTTTCTTCTTTTTAGGGTTTTTGTCTCCAACGTGGAAGAAATAAAGGAATATACTTAATACAAAAGTACTGAGTGATGTCTCCCTTTTATCTTATGCTTATATTACCTTCTTGTTTCTCCTCTACCCATTTGTGGTGGTTATGATATTTTTTTGATCAATTTGCTTAGTAAAGCACTTTGTTGTCATTTTAATTCAAAATATCTATTTGCAAACAACACATGGTTTACCACTCTTTAATATAGAATCAATCAACACATTAGTTATTAGAACATCATCCAAGATTTGTTTTTCTTAGTAAAAACAGATTATCGATTTCTATTTCCCCCTTTTCTTCTCTAAGATACGCTAAAGAAAAGAAAAGAAAAGAAAAGAAAAAGAGGAAGATGAGAGTCGCCAAATAGTATCGGCAACAAAGAACATAAAAAGAATTAGACAAGTAAAGGCACGTGTAAATATAAGCATTGTTAATTTTAGAAAGTATTATTCTTACTGCCCCTAATAAAGCTAAATATTATAAATTTTATCTTGGATATTAAGGCAATTTGTCTTCCACCACATATATTGAATCACTGATGATCCAGACAATTTTTTTTTTATTGCCCTAAAAAATATGAGTCCAAATCTGTTCACACTCCTCTAACGAGTGTATATTTCACATTAACTTCTGATTGGTTGGATATTTAACTGATGGCCCCATTACCCTCCATGTTTAGAATCACGACCCTCGTTACATAACTCCCTAAATTGAATCAAGGGTAGATATTGAAATGTGAAATATACACTCGTCAAGGAGTGTGCACGAATTCGCACTCAAAAAATATGCTGCCGAAAGTTAAACTTCGACAACTTTGGGTCAGGGCTGGCCTTGGGTAAGCCAGATTTGCGTGAACCAGAGGGTGATATCGTGATGCGGTGACATGAGTCATGCTTATTAAATTGTATATAAAGTTCGATATCCAAATATATTCAGATTTATGAAATATTTAAATAAGCATATTGATGAAATATGAAATCAGCAGCGACGATGCCACTTTATTTGAGCCAATTAAACCGAAGCCTCTGGTTTTCTCTCTTATATGCTTACTACTTTTGGTTAAGAAGCAACGGATTACCAGTAACATTGGTTCTGGTTCTTAATGTTGATGTCCTTTGTTGGAGCATCACTCGGTCAAACTAACAAGTTTTGGTATGTCGAGCTTGTTGTCAAATTTAGTTGATCAAAACTACATCTTGATTTATAGTCAAAGGTCAGTCTCGGACTTGGAATAGAGCATGGTAGTTGAGAATCAAAATTCACCAATCGACCTTGAAGATTGAAGATTAAAGACTAAAGAACAACACAGACATTTACGAAAACTTCATCAACAAAGATATATGAAGACCGACTACCTTATTTACTCATATTATCTACCATTATATCTACTGAGGGATACCATATAATTTTAGTACTATGGTGAAGATTGCAAAGAAAAAATCTTAGATATGATACTCTTGGAATTACAAATTCTAAGACAAAGAGTATGTAATTTCTATCAATTTTATTCTCTGATCGATGGTCCTTGAATTTTTGTACAACATAAGATATTGACCTTCGAATTGATAATAATTAAGATGGCCAAGATAATATTTTGGATATGAAGAACTATAAGTTAAAAAGATAGTCTGATCGGGCTTCACGAATCCGTTAGTAAAGACGTTAATAGTTATAACCTAATACAGTTTCACGAAGAAACTTAGGTCTTTAGAGGAGGACTCTAGTCGCAACTAGAACATATAAGTGCCATGATTGAGATTCTAGTTTGTATAAAGTCTATTATTTAGAATGATAAACAAGGATAGATAGCTTACGGACACAGCTAGCTGAGTTCGTGAACTAGTTTCCATGTTTACGAATTACTTTGATACCAAGTAAGCTCAACTTATAAATATAGATTGATCATGCAAGTACCCAAGAACAATGGTTATGATGTTTTTGAACCATCAAACATTTGTGGAGTTCGATAAATATCAAGGACTAAATCAGTTCATGAACTGGACGGAACGGTTTATGAATAAATTCTCGGAGTTTAATAACTTTTGATATCTACAAGTTCGCAAATTGTCCGAATCAGTTTGTGTATTTGAGGATTCAAAAGTATCCAGGAACAATCAAAATAAACCAGTTCGACAATTCGCCAAAACAAACCGTATATGCGCGTTAATTAGCGAATAATTTATCAAGTCTTATTATTTATAAGTTCCAAGTTCGTGTACTGACCAAATTAGTTCATGAACATAAAAAAAACTAACTTGATGACTCATATGAGATTTACACAATTATGATATGTTCACCAATAAATTGCTCTCAACCTATAATGCGATAAGTTTTATGATTCGTGATTTATCAAGTCTAGATTGAATTCGAGATTTCTTATTTCCAATATTCATCAGAATACTAGAGTCATAAGACATTGTCTCAGTATATAGAATGATATATTATACGAGTAAACAGGATAGTCAGTCTCCACATGCCTTTGTTGATGACATTCTTGTAGATGTCCCAGTTGTTCTTCAGTCTTTAATCATCAAGTTGATTGGTGAATTCTGATACTCAACTACCATGCTCTATTCCTACTCCGATACTGACTTTAGTAGACTATAAATCAAAATATGGTTTTGATCAACGAAATCTAACAACAAGCTTGAAATTCCAAAAGTTGTGAGTTTGACCGAGCGATGCTCTAACATTTTCTATCTTGTTAGCGACATAATTAGGAATTACAAAGAGACAGCATAATAGTAAACTGATAATGTTGATATCTCACTATTAATAAAAGTGATTTTACCCTCTCTTGATAACAACGGTGTTTTCCAACTTCTAAGCCTCTTGTTAAACATATCAGTTATTTTACACCACTTAGTAACACCTTTGTATTTGTAAAGTAAAGACCGTTGTAGCATCCAAGAAGTGAAGAAAATTAATTAATGTCTCCAACATTACCAACCCCATAAATATTTATTGAAGTTGATTTGCAACCGGAAATAAGCTCAAAACATACCAACAAAGATCTCAAAATTGTAACTTGTTCTACATCTGCATATTAGAAAATCAAAGTATCATTAGCAAATTGAGGATGACTAACAATAGTGCCTGCAGCGGAAACCTGAAAATCATTTAACAGACAAATAGAAGAAGCTTTATTATGAGTTAAAGCTTCCCCAACTACCTAAAGCAAAAAAGAATACCTTTCTTGCTTCTAAATATCCTTTAAAGTTGTCATTAGACATTACTGAGAATTTTACATGGTCTGACACAACATTGTATCCATCTCCTCCATTTAACACCGAAACCCATCTTACAACGAGCTTCATCCATAAAATTACAACTAACATGGTCAAATGCTTTTCCAAAGTCAATTTTCAAAAAATACATGGTTTACCACGCTTTAATCTACAATCAATGAGCATACTAGTTATTAATACACCATCTAAAATTTGTTTTTTTTTAATAAAAACATATTGTCGACCTGAAATAACATGGAAAAGAAATTTTAAATATTTTAGATATAACTATTACGATAATTTTGTAAACTCTATGCACCTAGATGATTGGCCCGAGATCTTTAATTTCTTCCATAGTTTCTTTTTTGGGGATCAATGTGGTAAGCCTCCAATCAAGAAAATCTATATCCTGCAATTCGACCATAATAGCCATAAAATCATTCTTAATAATGTCCCAACAAGATTGAATTTTTTTTGAACGCGAAATTAGGGGATATAAAAAGGAATTGGGGGATATTGATTACTTCTCCCAACCCATGGTGTTTGCTAAGGGGTGGTTTTGGGGTACAAAAATACTAAAATATCCTCCCTTCAAAATAAAAATAAAAAAACTTAAAATAAAAAAACAAAATCATATCCCCCAATTTCCATCTCCACTTCTTATTAATCTCTTTCAGGGTTAGAGCTTTGAAACCCAAATATTCCCCATTCCCTTTCAAATTCTAAACTCTCCCCACTCTCTTTCAAATTCTCTTCTCCTTCTCTGCCGGCTCCTCACTTTGGAAACGAATTATTATTATTTTTAATTCGGAAGTGATGAAGATCATGCTGCAAGTGATGAAGACCATGCCGGAATTGATGAAGACCATGCCGGAAACTAGTGCCGGCATTCTTGGTAACTAACATTCAATGCCGTAACTAAGTACCGGCATGCTCAATAGAAATCTATCAATGCTGGTAGTCAAGTGAAAAAAAAATTTCAAATTTCGGGATACTTTACATCATGTGTCGGCATAAAAATTAAAGCAACATACTATGCCGGAAACCGGTCTTAGGCATGCTCGAGAATTAACTAATCGTGCCGGAAGTGGACTGATTAAAATCGAAAAAAATTCAAAACGGAATATTTTTTTACATCGCCTAAGTGATGAAGACCATGCCGAATCGGTGAAGAACCATGACTGGAAAATGGTGTCGGATGCTTGGTAACTAACATTCAATGTCAGTAACTAAGTGCCGGCATGCTCGATGGTTCTTCTATCAATGCCTCTAGTCAAGTGAAAAAAAAATTGAAGTTTCCTGGATACTTTTCATCATGTGCCGGCATAGAAATTTAAGCAACATACTATGCCGGCATAGGTACCGGCATGCTCGAGAATTAGATAGCTGTGCCGGAAGTGGACTGATTAGAAAAAAAAAAAAAAAAGTTTTGAAGATCAAAACCAGAAAATTTTGTCCCCTCGAATCCCCCCGGATAGTGGCAAACAATTTATGAAAATTTCCAAAGAAATGCCTAAGATGGGTTTTTGGTTTAATACCATGCTTGGCACCGAGCTATTTTAGATGCAACAATGGTGGATTCAAAGAAAAAAAAATCAAATTTTCAACCTCTTAGCAAAGAATTCTCTCTTCACAATCATCCTCCACTTTCACCAAAAAGTTCCCTCTCGAAATTTTTTTCCATCTTTCTACTCTCATCTCATTCACCCAAATACAAAGACACACTAATCATTTAACAAATACTTAAGATTTTTACTAATTATTATTTACCACTAAACCTGATTAGTGAGGGGTAGATTAGGATTTTAAAAAATATTTAGATAAGGGGTGAACCCGAATTGATATCTGGATCCAGTTTTTGTCCTTTTCTTATATCCCCCAATTCCTTTTTATATCCCCCAATTTCGCGTTCTTTTTTTTTACCCAAAAACTATCTAGATCTGTAACCTTATCTTTTCCTAATAACATGATAACACTGAGAACCTTTTCTTCGTCGATGCTTCTTCCTGACTACAACTGTTTATCTTCATGAATTATCTTGAAACTTGTATCCCCCATAATGTGTCTTTCAAAAAATATTATCCTGAAAAATATTTTAAGAAAAAATGTTACTTGTTTTTGGAGCAATCCTCATAGAAATCCTAAGTTTTGAGTCATATTGTCCGATCCGGACTACTTTTAATTCTTCGCAAATGGAGGACAAACGATCCCTTTCCCATGATAGCTCAACTGAGAACTAGGTGTTATTTTTATCTATAAATAACACCTAAATAAATCTTTATTTTCTCCCCAGTTTCTTCTTCTCGATCATAAAAGAAACCGAAGCTTTTTCTGGGAAGGAGAGACATGAGAGAGACGCAGTCGTACAGTAGTAGCCATGAATACTCAATCACAAATAACATCAGATACTCAAAAAATAACCTTTCCACAACCAATTCTCAATCAATAACAAGAGATTCCCGAACTATCAGTAACAGTTTTGATGATTCTCCAATATCATTATGCAACATATTAATAACTCTCCAGTGAAAAAACAATACCCAAATCACAAACATCTTTTTGAAAATAAAACTCATAAAAAACACCCTAAGCAACATCTCACCCTCCCTATGAAAAGCAACAACAAGAACAAGAATCCCTTCTCCACACATTAACCTCTAAGAAGATCAAAGTCAAATACAAAAACCCTCGCCCTCAATTATGCTTTCGTTTAAACACCCTCTCCTTTCTTTCATTTCCCTCCTACTTGCGCTTTGAGCCTGAAGAGGAGCACCGATCGATCTTCCCATCATCTTTTATCTTGAGCTTTGGTTCTTCTTTGTGCACTTCTACCTCTGTGTCCAAGTCTATTACCTCCTGTCTCCGCACAACTGAAGTTATATATGTAGGCCATGGAACCTGGATTGATGTACCATCAGGTCGAACGATTATATCGATTTCATCAGCTGGTAGCCAAGTTTTGAAGATTGGTATTGTATACCTGGGTTCATATCTAAAACAATACCTGTGCATCTTTAGTAACTTAAAATCCTCTTGTCCTATGTTTTTTCTTATGAAAATTAACCATTTTATAGATTTTCAAGTAGTTAGAATTTCAATTGTTTGAATTTCACGTATTGGTTTTAATGTCATGTTAATGGATTTTGAACTACAAACGCGTATCTTTCATAAATTCTACGAATTACTTTCTCAAATGAATTTCTGCTATTCTACTTTGGCTGTTAAGCTTCTTATAATTTCAGGCGTTGATCCTTTACCTGAAGTTACTTTTCTCAGTGCTCCATGCAACCTACAACACCGGAACATTTTGAATTTGGACCTTGGGGGATGGGAAAGCTACTGTCACTTTCAGTCTGAACCAAAACCTGCTTCAACCACTACCATTTTAACCTATTCTAGAAAAAATCCAAATTCAAATTTACTTGGAACACAAGCTGAAACTATTCTGGTGGTCTTCTTGTGTTTTACCCAACCACTTTCAAGAAAAATTACAAACAACATTAATATGAACCCGTGGCTTTTGGAAAAGGGTACAATCACTTTGCTTTCTTTCTCAGTTTTCTCTATACTGATAAGACAAAGAAGCATCAGATATTTTTTTCATAGCATGCATGGGGCTATTTGAGAATCTTTGTACTTGCACCTGCAATAGTCACATGTCAAGAGTACTTATCACTTCTCGTATGATAACAAGAGTAAATTCTAGTAACGATAACATCAGCTCGTACACGAAAAGGAAAAACAAATTAATTTAAATCCACCATCGCGCAATGAGGGATTCACCAATCTTTCGATCAAAATAAGATGGATCAATTCTAAATATACTATAATAAAACCCACAATTGTCAATTGTATTTTTGACAAGTGGACATATGGTAGTCCTTTATGAAGTTTCTGCACATCTATCCATGCACCCCTAAAACTAATTGTATTTGTTTCGGTATCATCGGTGTCGGCCTGATAACAATTAAAATGCAGAAAAATAGATTTCAGTTTCCAAAATGCAGACACGAAATAACCAAAAAAAAGTTGACTATTATGATGTGCCGACCGGTGAAAAACAATCAATTCCAAAACTTCCATCGATCTCTATGGTGTGCCAGACGACACTCTTTCTACTGACGGACTCCACGTATCCCACATTCCACTTTTATTATTCATCCTTCCCAAATTTTTATTGTAAAAACAAAGTTTATCGACACTCTCCATCCACCGTTTGGCTTCAATATTCCGATCTTCGCATTGATTAATATTTCCTTCCGAAGACTTGAAGTTCCCATCTCGATTTACACGTATTACAAAATCTTTAACACATTAAAAGAATTTATTCTTTTATGCCAATTTTCGTGCAACAAGCCATTAGCCGTAACACTCCCTATGCTATAGATGAATACATAGTTGAGGGCAATTATGTATTCAACTTTTTCTTGACCGACAACTCTTGATTTCTTGACACCGTAAGGGTTAGCCTCGTTGGACATGGCACAAGGGGTGCGGGCCGTGCGGCCTTTATAGGTTTTTATAAACAAAAGAAGGATGTCAAATTTAATCCACGTGTATAATCTGCACTGGTACCTCGTAGGGCAAGTGGGAAGAACCTCTCCGTACTGTAGTTTCTTTGTTTTTTTTGGCTTCTTGTGTCCATGGTTCTTTCTTATTGGAGTATAAGGGTTTTTGTCTGAAGAAGGGTTTTGGTCTGAAGACGGCGGCGTATGCAGTCTCCTCTAGGGTTGTTCTTATAATTAGGGCTTTTTGCCTCAGTATCCAAGAGTGTTTTTGAGTCCTAATTTAAGGTTTTAGTTATTTATTCAAAATGCCGTCAGCTCAAAAGAACAAGTCTCATAAATCGAGCAAATCATCTCGTAATAGCCTTCGTAAAAAGTCTGGAATTGGTTGGTTCACCTCTATCTCCTCAGTAGTATGATCTTCTTTTTTTTTTTTTTTTTTTTTTTTTTTTAATTCTTTGTTTTAACATTTCACATATTGGGATTCCAGATATTAAAGGGAACAGAATCGGGAAATCAGATCACCATGTCGGAAAAGGGTCTAAAGCTGCTCGATTTCATCACACCAAGATGGTAAATAAACAATTATTACTTCTTTTGATTGTGTTCCAATTGTTTAATTTTAATTTTTACTATTTTTTTTGTCTTAATTCCCATTGTTTATTATTATCCTCAGCTAATTAAAATAAAAAAAAAATTGCAATTCAATAGGTTCGATGTCAGAAAAGAGCTTCCCTATTGGAAGAGAAACGGGCTTCGATCGGTTCAGGAACTCCCCCTCTAGTTATTGTGAGTTTAATATATCATCATTATACATTTGTTACTGGTTCACGTTTAGGGTGATTCATAGATGGACAATTCCTCATGCGGCTGGTGGTATACAAACAGGTTCTTTTTGGACTTACTGCATCTGTAAATGTTAGAGGACTCAAAGAACAACTCATAAGATTACTATCTCCGGGAGACGCAAACAAAACTACTGTTGCTTCTCCACACTACAAAATCAGAGCAACCGTAAGCTAGCTATCTTTTTACTTCTGTCTCTCACTACTATTTCTAGTTTGCTTATGTGTGGGGTGAGTGTTATTATCATATGCTATGCCTACTTGGTCAGTTGAAATTTTACCATGATCTATTCTTAACTAAGTCTGATGATATCTAAAAAGAGTGGGAAGTCAAGTTTCTTACTCATCTCATAAGCTTTATTCAGCAATCACTGTTTAAAAAAACTATATCTAACTTTGCTGAAATGTGATCGACCTTGTCTGGTAATATCTCTGTAGCCTTGCAACTCTTACAGGAGCTTATAAATTACCCTTCTCATCTTATGCTATCCTGTAGCTTGTGACTTCGGCATAGTTGACAGAAATTTCTGTAAGAGAGATAATTAACGGAAAAAAAGCCACTAAAGCAAATCGTGCCACGGGAGAGATGTTTTGGAGAATGTTTTTCAGTTTTACTTTTTGTATAGAACCCCACACATAGCAAGTATCGTTAGTTCCTTCTGTGGGAAGTGTGGGAACAAGATGTATCCAGGGTACCGTTCCCTCAATCATATTTTTTCCATTTTTGTAGAAAGAAGTATGCCTAGTTATGTATAACTTCTCAATTTCCCCGTATTACTGTATTCTCTATTTGTTTCTTTCAAAGGGATTTTTACTAATATTAGCTGTTTAGTATATTCCCTGTCACGGTTATCTACATTATTTCTGAAATTGTTCGTCTTGCAAAAGGTCTTGGAAGCACCCCATGGCGATTTATCAACTTGCATGGAACTCGCAAAGGTATTTGATCAGTGAGAAACGGCTTCAAAGTTCATAGAGTATTTAGTACATAGTTGGATGACCTCTATCTTCATTTTATGTATTGGTCATGACATTATGATCTTTGGTATCAGGTTGCAGATTTGATTGCTTTTGTAGCGTCAGCCCGCTCGTCGTCCAAAGAAGTCGATACTTGCTCTTATATTGATTCATTCGGAAGCCAATGCCTATCTGTCTTTAAAGCGCTTGGTTTGCCAAGCACCGCTGTTTTAATTCGTGTAAGTATTTTTGCCAGCTGCTTACGGGTTTCCATGAAGGACTTGTATATTTGAAAACTGAAACATTTGTTTTTTAGGATCTATCTCTAGATCTCAAGAAAAGAAATGATATGAAGAAGACATGCATGTCTAGCCTCACATCTGAGTTTCCCGATTCTAAGTTCTATCCAGCAGATACAACAGAGGAGCTGCATAAGGTTGTACCATTGTTATCTGATTTGATTGTGCTGTCGATAAATAAATCTTCATTCAGTTAGACTTTGTTTTTTTGTGCAATATTTTATTTTCTCTATCATTTGGCTGTAGTTCATGTGGCTCCTTAAGGAGCACCGGCTCACTGTACCTCTTTGGCGAAGTCAACGCCCTTACCTTATTGCTCACGAGGTATGCATAATCTCTTAAAAATTTCTTAACTTTCCATTTTTGGTTTTTGCTTGTTGTCCATTTACAAAGGGTGTGGACCCTTCTTATTCCAGTTCTTATTTTAAGTTCACAAATAGATAAAACATATCTAGTCTTCAGGAGATCTCATTTTAGTTATTCTACATGTGAGTATCTCGTCATGATCCACACCATCTTAAATCTCAACGTCAATGGCTCTTTTCATCTACAGTATTTGCTTTTGGCATCCTTATGTAAGTTTCCCATTGTGGTATTAGATTAGTGTTTGTCTTTCATTGAAAGATGATACTTAAGTTTGCTACTCTAATTTGTCAACATGTCATATGGAGAGGCTACAGAAATTGTTATTGGGATGGCGATGCGTTCTTAGTTGTGTGGCACTTTGTAGTGGCTGTTTCACCTGTGTGATTAATTGATTGAGAGTACATCTTTGAAGGGTCTAAAGTTTTGGGCTTTAAAAATGCCACTTACATAGGGGTTGATATTCTATACACATTCAGGCTGTGAATTGTTCGATTTCGCTTGTCCCCACTTTTGGTGAACGGGCTCTCTTTGCATTACATAGTTTTAGTTAGTTTTCTCTTTACAGTTCCGTCAACACTGACTCAAGATAGTACTAAAGATTTCAGAAGTAAACAAGTGGAACTTTTGCAAATCTTTAACATAGTTGTGTCTATGCGCCTCGTCATGGGGTAACATCCCTGCTCCTTCATTTGTACATTACTACACTAAAGAGATCCAGATAAAAATGCGAGCTACATGTTCATTGTTATCTGCTGGATTTGGCGAGAGCATCCTGCTGATCCTGTTTACTTGATTCATTATGCGGTCTCACCCTATTCTGTTGAGCATTTTATGCTTGCTTACAAAAAGGAATTGTTGTTCCACATTCATGTAATGCCCTCATCTCTTATCTAAAATGCTTTGCATGTACAACCCAACTGCTTTAAGCTATTAATAGCAGGTTAAATTAATAACAAATTCCCAAGTAAACATGTCTCCTGTATTTACCTCAGATCAAAGTGTCATAATTCTAGAGTGTTCTCCTTGTGAGTTTTGTGTAATTTTCTAATCTTTGTACTATAGCGTGTCCTTATGTATGCTTTTCATCTATTCTTTTCTCATATCATGCAATTGCTTGAAATTACGGGCTGCTAGTTATGTTGATTAGTAGTTCTTGATTAAACAATTGTAATAAATTGGAAAATTGTTGATATCGGATCTTTTTATAGTTCAGGCTGCTCTTGGCTTTGCCTCTTTACAGTGTGTTCAATTACCCTTCTGTAGGTTGATTTGATAGTCAATGATGGAAGTCCTGGACTCTGTACCCTCCTCCTCTCTGGGTATTTGCGAGCACATGACCTTTCAGTGAACCAATTGGTAACTTCTTTCTTCCTTTGAGTTTGTTAAAAGGATAGATGTTCATGTGCTTATCCTTTATCTTTTGAGTTAGGTTCATGTGTCAGGTTCAGGTGACTTCCAGATGTCAAAGATAGATGTTCTCCAGGATCCCAATCCTTTGAAAGCAGGGACAGGTCAGGATTTGATGGACTCAGATGAGCACCATGGTACACAGGTATTTAAATCTACTGGAGGTTAAAGTTTTAGATGTCTTTTCTTAACTGTCCTCTTGAATTAGTCAAATCTTGCTTTATCAAGCAAAAAAAAAAAAGAAGGTTAAATCTTACTTCAATTAATATCTCATGATAGAAAAGGGGTGGCTCCTAGTCTTGTTATTGTCTTATTAAACTTTTTTTCTTTGTTTGGAGATGTTTTAGTTGGATAATTTGTAGTTCTTTGTTTGGAGATGTTTTAGTTGGATAATTTATAGCAATGTATAATATCCCAAGTATCCATGATTTAGCGTTCCTTTTCCATCCCTTTGTAAGATATGCAGTTTCTATTTTGGATGGATGACATCTCTCTTTAAATGCAGATCATTCACTCTTTATTTCCTGATCTGTCAAAGCAGCAGTCTTTAGTCATCGAAAATGATCCTAAACCTGATCTAGGGGAACAGGTAATCTTACAAATTTTCTTGCTCTTGCACTCTGGAAACTTGCTCCCAGGTAAGTCCACTAACTACCTGGTATTTGATATCAGACTTGGCCGACAGAGATGGAAATGACTAAAGCAGATGAGTATCAGAGACGAAGCATGATTAATACCTATGAGAACCAGGTTCTTGATTTGATTGAGTACATGCTGCACATCCAATTTATGCTTTCAATGCTTTCTGCTGTAGATAGGTTGCTGTGATTTTCTGAAAACATGTGTATCATTTGGCTGAAGCAGGCTACTGAATTTTTTGAGGGTAAAGATGACCAAAACTCAGGGAGTGATTGCTTCCACGTTGAAGACCAAGAGGATTATTCAGATGAAGATGTTGATGCTGATACTGTGATGGAGGTGAGTGATTTATGTAGTAGTACTATTAAGGTTTTGTCATAATCCTTTGCAGTTCCTCCTGTTTTCATTTTGTCCTTTTCGCTGCTCATTGCTACAACTCCTATAGGCTAAAATACTTTCTCTATCTGGTTATGTAGAGAAGTCAGGGTACGTGACAGTTATGATGAATCCATTAAATAGTGATGCTGTCATTTTTTTCAACTGAAAGTCACACTTAGTCAGTAACATAATATATGTTTGTTATGCATTTCTGTATATATATTGTTTAATTATGTTGGCTCTTCATATCTTGACTAGCGTAATTGTATCATGTATGTGTATGCTCCATGTTATGATTGGGGGTATGTTGTTTGGGGAGAGGTGGTGGAATATTATCTCCCGCCAAATGATACCCTCCTTACTGTTCAAAGCCCTAAATGGAGTTTATAGCGCCAATACTTGGTGCATTTATCTCCCAAAAAATATTCCACAAGTAAGCATTAGCTTAAGGGGTAGTATTGAGCTCTTGATCAGAGTTGCCAAGGAAAAACAGCTGTTTTGCTTGGAGTCTCAGATGTCTGCTTCTTTTTTCTGCACTAATGAGGTTGTTTATTTAGCTTTATTAAAGTATACTAATGCCTTCAAATTCGCCAGGAGGATGAGGACATCACGAAGGAAATGATTCGAGATGAGATTCGGAAAATACATGATGCACAGGCAGAAGATGAAGGTACACCTTCTTTCGTTTCTGGCATTGAAATGTTATTGGTTCTTTTTTCCACACCTATATTATTCTATTCCGATATGCAAGAACCACTCTCTTTAGTGACATCGATTATCATTGGAGAAGTTTGCGGTTATATAATTGACATTCGAGCCCTGGAAAATCTATAATGAGATCAGAACGACGGTGTAGGATGACCATCTGGACAAGTCTCCTTAATTTGATCAGTTCAAACAGCTCTAATAGCTTAGGTTTCTATTTTCTGGTTGGTGTTTAATCAGGACTTCGAGTTCTAGTTTACTTTCTGTGTGAGATGATTTCCTTTTCCTAGTCCTTTAAGGAAATAAAATTTCCTTCTGAGTTTCTAAGTTCCATTAGTTTTGAATCTGTGATTGCCTTTTCATGGCCAAACTGTTTTAGATACTCTTTATATAAAAACGTACAAGCAAGCCTTGGAGTCTGTTTATGAAGATTTCTGGAAGGTTCAGCTCTTCTTTCCATGTGCAGAACTGCCACCTATTTAAGAACCTTTCAGTCTCTTGTTAGCATGTTTAATTGTATCTCTTCTTCCTTCTGCTCTGTAATTCCAACTCACTCAATTTAAGTAGAAATATTTGCCTCTGTTAAAACAAAGCTCTCCGGGACAATGCAAGCCCCAGACATGAACTCAACATGGTTGCATTAGATACATAGATAACTAACATAAAGTCGCTGCACTGCATTCATAGATTACTAACATATAATAATGGTTGCTTTAGGTTGATCATACATAGATTACTAGCATATGTAATCAGAAGCTGGCTTAACTGTCATGTTTACTTCTTGTCGTCGCAGAATACCCAGATGAAGTGGATACCCCTTTAGATGTTTTAGCTCGAGTGCGTTTTGGCAAGTACCAAGGTCTCAAATCTTTTCGAACTTCTGTGTGGAAAGACAAGGTCAGAATCTTTTTAGCCTAAGATTATCTTTCTCTTGCAGGAATTAATTTTTGAACTTCAGTGATATTATTTTTAGTTTTTTATGAATGACAGAATGCTCCGCCTCGTGAATATGCTAGAATCTTTTCATTCCATAACTACAAGGCAACACAGAAATGTGTGCTTGAAAATGCCAGGGACATTGGGCAACGTACTTTGGATGAGTGCATTCCTGTTGGGTCTTACGCAAGGATTCATGTTAAGGACGTATCAGTTAGTGTTGCTTTGAGACTCTGTTCTTTGGTGAAGTCAAAGCCTGTGGTTGCCAGCGGGCTTTTGGAGCACGAGTCCAAGATGTCCGTTCTCCACTTTAGGTAAATTTTTTATTCATCAAAACCTCTCTCTCTCTCTAGGTGTGTTTTCAGTGTTAATAGCTCAGCATGCCTAAGAAATGTTAGCCTCTCTTCAGTTTTGAAGATTGAATAACACATGCTTTCTCATTGGCCCCTAAAAGAAACAATCAAGTCTTCATCCTGTGTATTAACTGTGTTCTTGTTCAGTTTATTTCCTATCTTTATAGGGTTTGTTAAATATGCCAATTCATAAGAGATTTTTTTTTTAATGCAGCATAAAGAAACACAAGTCGTACCACTTTCCTATCAAAGGAAAGGAATCTCTTGTTTTTCATGTTGGATTTCGGCAATTTGTTGCTAGGTAATTTCTTGACAGTTGAAGCATTCTTATTGTTCGTTATATATTGTTTTTTATTGTAATTGCAAGAATGTTGAAACAATGAGTTATGCAGGCCGATATTTTCTTCAGATAGCATAAACTCGCATCAGCACAAAATGGAAAAGTTTTTGCACGAAGGACGGTTTTCGATTGCTTCTGTATATGCACCAATTTCTTTTCCTCCTTCACCCTTAATAGCCTTAAAGAGGGGGCGGGATGGAGAAGTTGGCTTCCCTGCTGTTGCTGCTATAGGGTCACTAAAGAGTATCGACCCAGAGAGGATAATACTTAAGAAAATCACATTTACTGGGTGAGTTCCCGACTGCTTGTAGTAACTTTTATTTGGAAAGTCAAGAATTTGAACTTATATCACCTGTAGTAATTCAATTAATTGCTGTAGTAATTCAATTAATTCTATATGATTTTCATTGTAGTTACCCTCGAAGGGTGTCTAAGCTAAAAGCTACGGTGCGCTATATGTTTCACGATCCCATAGATGTGTCATATTTTAAGGTATGTGAAGTTTACCATATGATGTTTTGTATATTGTTTGTTAATTCTTACTCGAAGTTTTTTAAAGATGTGTATGGATGTTGATTCTTTCAATGTGGATGGTGAGTAGTGCTGCGAAATCTGGACAAAGAACGGTGTTCGTGGTAGCATTAAAGAATCTGTTGGTACACATGGTAATTACCCAATTTCTTTTTAACAGTAACGGTTTTGTTGTGAGATATTTAAGGCTTACAAATAATCTGTTTTTTGCTGTGTTTTTTTTCCAGGAACGATGAAGTGTACTTTCAATCGCAGTATTCAACAACACGACACTGTTTGCATGAGTTTATTTAAACGTGTATACCCCAAGTGGCCTGAGCAAAGATTTCCAATTCTTCTAGATGCTTGAGTGACATGAAGGTTTCCTGATTCATGGGCAATGCCAACACTAGGCTTTCGTTTAACTTATAATACCAACTACTAACTCTAGGCTAGGGATGTGTTTTATTTTTATGTTTTTGGGGAGATTTGTGCTTATTTGTGGGGTTTTGTCAATGTTTTTCTCCCACATCTCTAGCTCTCTTAAGGCCTACCTGACGGGCTTGTATTTCTGCTTTTACGTATATTAGGAGAAATGGTTTTTGCTTATTCAGCTGGGAAACAAGAAAGGATGCCCTCTACTACCACTCTACCAGCACTAAATTATGATCATCAATCTTGGCTTCCAATTGAATTTGGCTGTGGTTAGCTCTGCTTTACAGAATTACAATCATATTAAATACATATATTCATGCAAGTCGTATTATGTAGCATAGCTTCGACAATTAATTTGGTTAATGCTTACAGCCCAGAATTATAGGAGGGGCTATCCAACAAACTCACAACTTCGTAGGGTTTTGTTATCTTGTGCATGATGCACAAGATATGGATCAATCGTTGTATTGGAACTTGTAAAACACAATTAAAAATCAATAGAGAAAATGCAAAAATTGCATTGGAACTTGTAATACACAATTAAAAATCAATAGAGAAAATGCATTTTTGCATTGGAGAATGAAAATTTTAATTGGTTTTTTAAATTTGTATTTATGGAGTGAGATTATGCATTATCCAATATAAAGATGCATCTTTTCTATTGATTTTTAATTATTGGTCATCCCAAGTGAAATTACATGGGGATTCATAATTTATACTAGAATACGAAACAAAAACTAGGAGGTTTAAATTTTAGGATGGTATTAATATGCTGGTGATTTGGAAAATATTACTCTCTTTGATGTTTCTTAATCTGCGTGAAAAACTCTACAACATCATCTAAATTGGAACGGAGGGAGTATGTTTTACAAGTTCTAATGTAATGAATCTAATGATTGGTCTTTATCTTGTGCATGGACGCACAAGATAACAAAAGGGGATTTTGATAAAATACACCCTGTGAGATTAGTATTTCCTAAAGTACACCCGTTTTTTTTCGAAATTGCTAAAATACACCCAGTTTCACTTTTCCATCCTGTTTTTTCAATAAAACGGTTAACCACTGTTAACTGTACAGCTGTCATAAAACTGGGTCGAGTCGGCCGAGTTGACTAGGCTGCAGAATGTCTAAAATACCCAACAGTGGTTCTACTTCTCCACCGTTTTACTTCTACTGGTTCCACTTCTATGGGAAATTGCTTAGCATTTTGAAATCCGTTGACAAAAAATCATGAATTTCTTAGAAAATTCTTAGAAATTATGTCTTCACCACCAACCTACACCACCAAGAATTTTAGGCACCATTCAAACAATATGCAACACTGAGATTTCTTTGAGCAATTTTATCAAACAGATTATGACCAAACTACACCATCAGAAATTAAAGCATAGTGAAATCACTATTCGAATCGTCGATCACCACAAACTTCTTAGTTCTGTTTAATCTCGGCCACATCATCAGTTTCTGATTCTGACCATCTCGCCACCGACTGCAACCATCTCGGCATATAATCGAATTAGCCAAAACAGAGACCCACCACCACTAGCGATTAATTTCTGTCCATCTGAGAACCAGTTCACACAATTACCCCAGCACATCCAGAATTCTTATTTAGCAAATGGGTTATACCTAATTCAATCCCCATTCAATTTGTCAACAAAGTATCATCAAATCCCAATTTATAACTTCTTCCCATGTAAATATGCATCAAAACACCCATTCAAGTAATCCCCAAATTGACATAAATTACACCATATCCATGCCTTAATATCACACGAGTTGATGAAAACGATGATTACTTCCTTCCCAAATTAAAGAACAAGAAGAGAGAAAGAAGCACAGAAAAAAAAGTGCGGAAGAAAGAAACGAAATAAACCTCATTCTTCTTCGCAAGCATTTTGTTCTTCACCTAAGGGTGCGTTAGTCATTTTCTTATCTAGAATGAACCTGAGTCGTTGATCAGTTTTAACAAATATACGGTTGGATATGGATTAGAATGATATGGTGGGCCTTAACGGTTTTGTAGATTGTGGGTGTATTTTAGCAAAAAAAAAACGGGTGTATTTTAGGAAATACTAATCCACGGGGTGTAGTTTGTCAAAATTCCCATAACAAAACCCTTTTAGGATTTATGATTTTTATGACTTAAATAGTCGTCTTGTCCCTCACCTCAAGTGTTTAGCCTCCCGGGTGCAAAAAGAACTTTTGCTCCCCCTGGTGTTGTAGGTCGTATCTCCAGGAAATCAAATGTCTTCTCCAGAAGCATATCATGTCAAAAAGTAAAAAAACAAAATAAACTAAGCTGTTCTCAGAATTTTCGCCCAAAATCGGCGACATTTTCGAGAACATGATCTCTATTGATTCAGTCATAAGACTCATAACAGGAGAAATCTCCTTGGGACACAAAACATATAATGTCCAAGTTGGGCAGTATACTCAAGTCCATATGTAGATCTTTTTGTTTTTTATGTAAGAGAAAGAGGTTTTTTTCTTTTTGAAGCATACATTAAATAAAAGACTTAAATTGTTACTGCACTAGGAAATTCGATCCCCTAGAGTCACTTAAAGTAATTTGATTGATGCAAGGTGGGATTGTACGGTCCCATATCATAGTCGATAAGTTTCCTGTTTGGCTTCCGTTCGCCGCGAAATTTGCTAGACCATCTGCCGTTTGGTTTTCTTCCCGATACGAGTGTTGGATATCGCAACAGGGGATTTGGCGCATATGTTGTTTTATTTCGGCAATCATTTCTGCAATGTACCAAGGTGCTTGGTGCGCGTCGTTTACGCAACAAATTAATTACTTCTTTCCACACAATTAACTGGTAATATAATGGCAAGGAGTTCGTTCCCACGAAGAGCGGGAGATTTTAGCTGTCAAAAAGTAACTGAAAGGGGTTTTTTTTAGATGTTAATCAAAGTAACTAATAAAACGAAATTAATAAATATTGGTTTAAATTAATAAGGAGAAAGATGATCAGGGAATCATTCGCCGTCACTGAACCAAAGATTAATTAAATACAAGTCTATCTCTTTTTAAATTTATATTGTTACCAACCGTAGAATAGCAATAAGATCTCTTGCTATCCCTCGGATTCCCTACATCCACTTTGGATACGGAAGCGCTCGACTACCAGCTTCTATCCAACTAACCCACCAAGAATAAGCTCTCAAGGTGTAAGTTAGTCGAATGCTTTACACTCTGTGAATCAGGTTGATCCCATCATCAGACGCATAGGCTCGGCCTGCTTACTAGTGTTATCTTTACACACAATTGCTTAACAAAATCCCTCTATCAGCTCTTGCGATTTACTACTTGTGTATAGAGTTGATGTGACAATTACACGTATCACACAACCCTAAAATAGTAGAAGAAATATTGATTGGTTAATTTAATTGATCATTTTAAATAACCCCTCAATATTCTTTGACAATAAAAATAATAAAGATAATCAACAATAAAATAAAAGTTGAAATAAACGTGGTTAAAGAAAATAATGCTTCATGGTTCAGGACTTTGAAATCATCCCTAATCAATTAGAAGTTTAGCTAGACATAGCTATGAATTTTTCAATATTTAAATAAAGAGAAACATTTAAAGTAAAATTTTCAAAACAAATGAAAGTCGCAAACTCCTCTCTAAACCGTCTCCTATTCTCTCTATTTTTCTCCTCCCAAAAACTGAATGGTAAAAGAATGTGTGTCGAAGAATGAATTTTTCTTTGCTATTTATAGCATCCATAACCATCTCCATTTACCTCATGGTCCAATAAACAAATGCCACGTTGTCTCTTATCTATCCGATTGTTTGCCAAATTCAGAACGTTTCTGCATGAGAGAATAAGTGCATCTGTTATCGCATGAGAGAATAAGTGTATCGCATGAGAAAATATCCCTTTTCTTGTTGTTTTTGCATGAAAGGTTACTCCATGGACCCCACTTGAGTTTTGCATGCCCCAAACACTTCTCTTGCACATTGTGTCATGGCATGGTCCCACCTTGTTTCAAGTGTAAAAGAAATCAGTAGATTCCATTTACATTTTGTTCTTTAATTAATTAAGGTGGTGCCACTTTATTTTTGTCCCAATGTCGATAAATAACCAGAACAAATTTGGTTCCACGAGTAGCATATGAGCATGTCAATAACACTTTCATGTAAAATGACCATTTTGCCCTTTGGCCTTCCAAATTCTTGTTTTGCTCATAACTTCTTCATACGAACTCAAAATGACTCCGTTCTTTCGCCGTTGACTTTGTATTTTCATCCTCTTCAACGTGATAGCAAGAACTCCCGGGTTTGAACGAGTTTCTATTGGTCTTTGGACCTTTCTTCACTTGTAGCTAACTTCTTTTATTGCACAATTAAGGGCAAATTCACTTCTTTTTTGGACGATTCTCCTAATGAAACACAAATAAGAGAAAACAAACGTAATATACAATAATTTGCAAGAATAGATGCAATTACTAACATGGAATTGATGCTAAAATCATGTGAATTATGCATTTATCAGTGCTTCTGTTGGGGTCTTTATGAATCGCATGAGATTTTCCGAGTCTGCTTCAAATAGCACCTTGTTCCACTATCTTACCGTCGCCGTTCTAGTTGCTAGTACAGCCTCCCACGTTTCCGCTGTGATTGCATCCGTTATACCTAAAGGCTGTGCAACAGCTATCAAAGTGCTCGCGTCCGAGTTCCTGCAAATTATCCCTGCTCCTACCATCCCTGGGTGTCCTCGAGCCGCTCCATCGGTGTTTATTTTAATCCAATCTGGTTCTTATCTGATCCATCCTACGAAAATTGTTTTTGTTATTTTGAGGTTGTTTAGTGTAATCCTAGATGGTGGGTCCCCTGGGAGAATTGGTGGGGTTATATTTTTTGCCCATTCAAATTCTTGTTTTTGTTGTAGGGCTCGCCTTAAAATGTCCTCTGGAGTGGAGTTGGTTTGTCTGAAGATGAGATCATTTCTGGTTGTCCAAAGTGACCAAAGGAGAAAACAAACAGATGTGATGGTAGAAGGATGGGTATGACCTTGGATGATTTGGGTTATTGTTGTTTGAGTTGTGATAGTAATTGTTTGGTTATTGTTGGTGGGTTGATGTGTTGTTAGATGATTGGACATCATGTCCCATGTTTTTAATGCAACTTGGCAGTGAATAAGCATGTGTACAATAGATTCAGGAGCGCTTCTGCATCTTGGGCAAATGTTGGAGTTGGTGAGGTTGTTACGGTGTAAAAGAGAGAAGGTTGGTAGTCCTTCATTAATAGCTTTCCACAAGAAAAGCTGAATTTTTGGCGGACATGGTAAGGTCCATATGAATTTGGTATTTGGAAGGGGGTTTAGTTGAGAGATTATCTTGTTGGATTAGACTATTGTAGCCAGATGCGGTAGTGTATTTTCCTGATTTTGATAGCGGCCAAATGATTCTATCCGGGGGTTGGTCACATGGTAGGTGAATATTTATTATATGCTGAATTGCTGAAGGTGGAAGGGTACCTAATTGGTCATGTCTCCAATTATGGGTAACGGGTCAATGATGTCTGCTACTGTTTGGATCGGATAGCACTGGGAAGGATCAAGGGTTTGATGGTAAGGTATCCACTTAGCTTGGATTGGGGTGTCTAAACTGTTCCTATGCGATGAAATATGAGTTGTTTAAAGAGAGGTATTAGAGATGCCATTTGTTTCCATTGGGGGCTGGTGTAATTATAAATGGAGACTGTACCTTGGAAAATGGGTTGATGATTGAGGTATTTCTTGGTAAAGAGTTTGGTGCAAATTGAGTGAGGCTTTTCATGGATGTTCCATAAGCGTTTCATGAATAAGGCTTTGTTGTAATGGCTACTCTTCCTAATTCCTAGTCCTCCTTGGGCAATCAGTTTGTTTAGTTTAATCCATCCTAAAGGGTGAAGTTTTTAGACAGAGGAATCATGGCCCCAGAAAAAATTTCTTGCTTTCCTATCAATCTGGTTGTGTACATGTGTGGGGAATATTTACGATTGCATGAGATGATTAGTTGTAGGAGTTAAGGATGTTTTAATAAGAACTAACCTTCCCGCATGATTAAGACATTTTGTCCTCGAGCCTTTCGAGCCAATCTTTGAAGTAATGGTGCATATATGTGCTGAGATGTTCTTCCATGTTTAAAATGAACTCCCAAGTATATATGGGGTATTGTGGTGGTTGGCATGTTGAAGAATTGGTGGAGAGACTCTATATGATGAGGTGGAAGTCTCGGATGGTGAATGATTGTGGATTTTGCAGTATTGATGTATTTTCATGCTGATGAGCTGTATGACTGAAGTATTTTTTGGAGATTGTTGTTACTTTCTTGAGATGCTTTGAACGAGATGAGAAGATTGTCAGCATACATAAGATGTAGTATTTGTGGAGCTTTTTGTGATATACGGAGTCCCCCTATCTTCTTTTTGGCTTCCATATTGCCCAAATTTGTTGATAATACTTATGCACATATAATAAAGATATAGGACGAGATGGGATCTCCTTGTCTGATTCTTCTTGATGGGGTGATGAAACCATGAGAGGTTCCATTGATGTTGATTGAGTAGGTGACCGAGGAGATACATAACATAATATAATCCAAAAATATGGTTGGAAAACCTAGTTTGGAAAAGGTTTTTTTTTTTTATGAAACCCCAATCTAGACTGTCATAGGCTTTCTCAATATCTAGTTTCATAGCGATTTTGGGATCTTTGGTGATCGGTGAAGTTCTGATGTAGTGAAATATTTCTCCTGCAATTGCTATGTTATCTTATATAGACCGTTGTGGCACGAAGGCACTTTGGTAAGGACTTATTAGGAATGGGAGGAATGGTCTTATACGACTGACTAGAATTTTTGATATCACTTTATAAGTGACTTTGCAGAGACTGGTGGTCTAAAGTGAGAAGGTTTTGTTGGTGTGTCCACTTTTGGGATGAGAGTAATGTTTGTATGATTCATGAGAGGATGAATATTCAGTGAAAAAAACTTTGTACCATGGCTATTAGCTGAATTTGTGTGGTTTCTCAAAAAACTTTAAAGAACTTACTGGTGTATCCATTTGGTCCAAGAGCACTTTCAGAATTTATTGAGAACAAAGCTTGTTTGATTTCTGCTATGGTCACTTCTACTGAGAGTTTGTCACATTGAGCCGGCGTTAATCTTGGCGTGATTTCCGCAAATAGTGTCTCATCTATTGTTGTGGGAGGAGCTGTGTATTGGTTGGTGAAATGATCGAGGATGATCTAAATTTCTTGATCCTTTTCGCTTACCCAGTTGTTCTGATGATCCTGGAGTTGTTGAATATTGTTACGACTTCGATGGATAGTTTCTTTCGTGTGGAAGAATGTCGTATTATTGTCTCCGGATTGAAGCCATTGTATCCTGGATCTTTGCTTCCAATATGTTGCATGAAATTCAAGTAAGTTTAGGTGTTGACTTCGAAGTTCTTTCTCTTGTGTTATCCAATACTCCAGATCGTCCCCATATGTAGTCGCGCACTGATGCTGGGCCTATTGGATTTGAGTTGTTGATTTTTTAATCAAGTTTGGGAGATGACCGAAGGTTCCCTTGTTCCATTCCATAAGAATTCGTCCAGTTGTGATTAGCTTTAGCTGAAGATTTAGAGCTGGTTCTGAATCGTTCTGCTGAGACCAAGCTGATTCAACAACTTGCTTGAGATGCGGGTGGGTTAGCCACATATGTTCAAACTTGTAATTTTTTTTTCCTTGACAATCCATTATTTTGTTGTGCAGAAGGATGAGGGCATGATCAAATGCGATTCGCGGAAGATGCGTGACTGCTGCGTGAGGATTGGCGGTACACCAATACAGTGTTGCCATTGCTCTATCCAGTCTTTCCAAAATGTTGTCTTGGATTTGCTGATTGTTTGTCCAAGTGAAAAGGTCTCCATGGAATCCTAGGTCGATGAGTCCCATTTGATCAACCATTGTGAGGAATGGTTGAGTTTGACTATATATGACCGGTCTGCCACTTTTTTTTTTCCCGATTGATCCATTATCTCATTGAAGTCACCTAATAACATCCAATTAGTGGAGTTGGTGATCTTGGAGAAGATGGATGGAAAATCTTGCCACAGATCAATCCTAGCATCTATATGAGGAGGGACGTAAA
The DNA here is from genome assembly GCA_023531295.1 of Papaver armeniacum. NCBI lineage: Eukaryota > Viridiplantae > Streptophyta > Magnoliopsida > Ranunculales > Papaveraceae > Papaver > Papaver armeniacum. The sequence goes on along the minus strand of JAJJWW010005388.1, from coordinate 111,115 downwards.
GCCCAGTGCAAAGCCATGGCTAACCCGGAGAAGGAGGAGTAACAAGAGCACGGATGTAACTTTGGGATTGGAACAATACTCTGATGTTGATGTGGTTTCTCCACATAAGGAAGAGGCCTCCTCGTCTTCCAACTTTAGGAACAATTGATAGGTTTTGGTATTAAAATGATTGAGCAAGGCCCAACATATGCCTTTAAGTATCTAAGGTTTCTGAAAGGAAAAGAATGTCAGGTTTGTGTAAGGAAATTAGTCCCTTTAGATGTTGAATTGTGGTTGGGTTATTAATTCCTTGGTGTCCAAACTTCCTTGTCTATAAATACTTGAGGTTTTCCTTTCTAGCAAACTAATCCTTCGTAAGAACAGACTTCCTCTTTTGTTGTTGTTACTGGTGTAGCCGCCTATTCGGAGAGGAGAGTAACCTAATTAGGCGAAATATCTTACGGCCGCTCGCCTTTAAAGTCTTATTTGGGATTGAGAAGCTCTAGCGTGTACCGTTGGTGGGAAACTAGATAATTGCGGTTTATCTTTTGTTTTCGATTGATTTGATTGACTAACGGTAGTTGAAATCTGATTGCACCTAGTTTGTTTATTCTTGAGAATCTTCTCTTCTAATATAAGATTCACTCAAACTAGTTCAGAGTTTCGACATGGATCTTTAGATCGTTGTTAGTTCTAAAGACGATCTTGTGTTAATCCATTGTTACTGCACTCCGTTACGTGCGTGATTGATCACAAGAGATTCAAGTGATTGTGTGCAGCTTTTTATTGAAGATTTAAGAAGATTTGAAGACAAAGAAGATATTGAAGATCTGACTTAGGTTTTATAATCTTTAGGGTGCACAATACTTGTTTCGGTAAAAGAGGATCCAATTAATAATCGGTTTATCCTTGTGGTAGATTGGATTGATTAATTGAGTAGATCGGCATCAACACAGTTCTTCGGATTAAAGGTGTTGTTGGCTTAATCTTAAACGATTACTTCGGTAATTGAACATAAGATAGATCTAAGGACCTGACGAAGGAGTTTATGCTAAGATAAATGGAAGAGCCTTTGTCTGACTCATATCACTTGGTTGAATAGAGTTGATACCAAACAGATTTGTTGTTCCTTTACTGTTTGGAATATGAACCAAAGGAATTGCTCCAAGTACGTGACTTATTTATACGTTGGAGGCGTGGGAATACAGACGGAACTAGGTGAACTATAGGGTTAGTTACTTGGTCTCAACTATACGAAGTTAGGTGTAATTTTGTGTAGCGGCTTAATCCTGAGAGTATTTAATTCTGGACTAGGTCCCGGGGTTTTTCTGCATTTGCGGTTTCCTCATTAACAAAATCTTGTTTTGTCATTTACTTTTATTTTCCGCATTATAATTGTTTTATTATAATTAAAGTAAATTACACAAACGTTAATTCCTATTTACTTGATAAGCAATCCTATTGTGTTTGGTTAAGTCCAAACCTTTGTATCAAGTAAACATACTTCGTTGTTGTATTGTCTCGATCTCATATCCATAGACGATCACACGAAGTGTGAACCGATTAGTTGTATTATCTCGACTCTATCCATAGACAATCATTTTCGGAGAAAGGACTTATAGGTAGGAAAAGTTTTAGCTTGAGGTATATTTGGGTACCCTCGCCTTTTCAAGTTTACATGGGTTTAGTACTTTAGATGACTTGATCATTTTATGATCTAAGTGTCAAAGGAAATATATACATTAGTTATACTTGGTCACATCGTGTTGGAGTCTTCTTATGGCATGCTTGTTTAGGAAGACTACCTACTATGAAAAATCTGCAACAAAGACATACAACAACTTCCCTGTCGATCTCGTGTAAGTTGTATACATAATAGTAATGAACAATCATCTGATCATCTTTTCTTCCAATGCCCTTCAATTTCCTGAATATAGTCTTACTTCTGCAATGGTGTCATTAATCGGATGGTCATGCCTCACTCCGTTAAATAACTCATTTCTAATTGGAAAGGACATATCTTTTTATTTAAGGAAACAACTCTGAAAAATACTGCCAACAATATATTATGGGGTGTATGGAAGTTAGTAATGCCTTAACCTTTTCTCGAAAATAAATCAAGGTTCTAGACGTAATTAGTGATATCTAAACTGACACTTTTAACTGGATAAAGAGCTCATCTTGTTTTAGCAATTTAGACACTTCTAATGTCATTTTGTGATGGAAGAATTTCTTTTTAAACCCCCACTAATAACGTATCTGTAAAGGTTGTGTAAGGCTTATGTGAGTTTCTTTATTTGTCAACCTATTTGGCTGTTGAGGTTTGTATCTAATCGTTTCTTCACTGATAAAAATAAAAAAGTTTTTGTACAACTTGTATTGTATAGAGTTGCATAAAATAATATTATACTTTTATATTTTGACATAAACTAATGTGATTCCTGTCATGAGTTATCGTATGAACTTTCTAGGAACTAGATGTATTTATCTGGCGGTGAATTCGGACTTTGGACTTTATGCTAGGAATTTTTTTCTTCGTCGTAATTTAAGTTTGTTAAGACGAGAATTAAGTTTCGAATGTAAAATTAGATTCAGGACTGATCCTAAGCTTGTGATTTTTGAAATCTTTATCCAGAGTGATAGACACATCTCCACGGCACAACACGTGAGATAACACATCACAAAACTTTAAGAAAGCATGTCCTAACATGCATAGAGCACCACATAACACGGTATAATACATCACATTTCATGTATTTTCACAAAATCATCTTTTTTTTTTGGTCAATTTTTGACGTTTTGTTTTTATTATGTTGGTTTATTATTTCTCTAATAATACTTATGATATCTAAAATATCTAGAAATATTTTCTTTGGAAAACATAAAATAAGTACACTGACTCAGCACAACACGTTATAATATTGTTATTTTTCTAACACAACACATCACAACACTCCCTCTAACAAGGAACGACACGATGTCCGGTCTCTCGGCGAGCACAATATAACAAAAGACGCTTGTTTAGTGGTATAGGCTCACAAGGCGGATGCATTTTACACCTCTAGTCCTACTCCTACGTTTATCCCTTTTGTCGCTTCTCTTTTGGTGTGATTATATTTCGTGCCACTCTTGATGTAGACTCGCGTATGGCAGACTTGCAGTATATTTTCAGGGCCCACTTGAGTTACAATCAGATCTTCATGGGCGGGTACTAGGTGCTGCTTGATTGTCTTAGTCAGCTCAAAGGAGTTTGGATCTAAAGTAGCCAAATTTCCTATTTTAATTACAATCTTCTCTTCATTTGCGTGTACTTCACTCTTACATAAAACAATTTCTTGAGAACACAATAAAAGTAAAAGAAAATGTAAACTGGAAAGCTATCCACGTGAATGATAGTTCAGTTTGGAGTCTTTGAACTGGGAAAATTGGAATGCGCCCACTTTTAAAGAACCCTTGTTTACTTTGCCTAAATTGTTCTCCAGTGTGTTTACTGTTTACAATCGGTCAGTCCAAAGTACATACTCTTTTCATCAGTCTTGTTTTTGTTTACAGTACGAGTTAATACCCATTTGATTACACTAAAGTTAATAAGCTAATAAATTAAATTTTTAATTTGTAAGACCATTTTTTTCCTTTATTCTTAATTTAATTGTCGAACGTAGAGATAACTGTTTACATATCCACCGGACTTTGGGAAAAAAGTTTTAAAAATAATAAAAAGTATCGGATTTCTAAGGAATATCATCATTCATCCAAACTAAAATTGGTCAAGTAGCTAATAATTGGAGCCCAATGTGGGAATAGTGGTCCCTACAAAATGCCCATATAACTCATCACACCATGTAAGTATCGGTTTTAGTGAAGTTTTTTTTTTTTAAAAAAGAGAATCTCTAAAACCTTATGTCATCCTAAGTATTTATTGAATACCCTTATGTTTTTAGTCCATTTTGGGAGGAAACCAACAGTGAAACGATTTGAATATGGATGTGACAGGATATCTAAAACAATTTGAATATGGTCATCAAGTAGCTCATTAATGTACTATGGTTAAAAATCCATTTTTAATAATTGGGTTATTAAAAATATTCTTAAAGTTAAGAGCTAAAAAGTTGATAATCAAATTGAAGATGAAAAGGTTTAGCGAAAAAAAAAATTACGGCTATGCCAAGTTTAGCATACAAAATTGATTTCGGTTTATTCTTTATTCAGAATAGTTTTTATCTATGAATTAATTGCTTGCCAAGTTTCTTTTTCACCAACCATTTTTGGTGGTAATGTTTTCAAATAAACAGTACCCAATAAACTCACCGTAACAAGAATAGACTCTCTAAATTCAGCGCCATATCAGGACCAACAATTCAATTTTCTTCGCCAAATGGCTTTAAGAGTGCAGATGCATCAACAACAGCCAAAGTCTTCGAAGGAAATTCAAACATATATAGCATTAGAAAACAATTCAACATTTGCTTAATGTTCAAAATACATATATAAATTAATTTGGCACGTTGTTCCCGACTCAGGATCGGCTAAAAATATTATTTAAAAGAATTTATTAAATAATTAAGTATTAATTAATGGAGTTTCTACTGTAACTGTTAAATAAATTAATTGTAAATTAGTCGGTTATAGTTACGGTATGGGTGTTAGAGAATTAGGTCAGTAGAGAGATTGCGTGGTGAATAAAAAAAATTCTGGAAATGTGATCGTTAAATGCTTAAGTCATTTGAGAGGTCGGACAAGGAATCTCAGATTTTCATCTTACGATCGTCAAAATTGGTGAAATTTTTATCTTTTTATCAAGAGTTCTTTGAACAAGAAGTGACGGAACTAGATATGTCAAATACCCCGGGCTTGAAGAATTTTACACCCGGGCTTAATTCTAAAAACAACACGTAAAATTTGGGCCCAGTAGACATAGGTAGTGAAAAACAAGCATTTCTTGGACCTTGGAGGTGGCTTAAGCCTAGAGAAATTTCGTTGTAGCTCCGCCCATGAACAAGATCGGAACCGCCGATATGTCCCAAGTATCCGCTGGTCATACAAACTAGAACTAACAGATATATCATAGGTTATCTGCCGATTCCGATCTATGTTATTCACTTTTGAAGAATAAAAATCAGAATTGCCAAGTATGTCACAATGTATCTATCGATTCTATATCATAGAAGATAATCTTTTTTTTAGTTGATTTTTGACATCTTATTTTTGTTATAATATTTTGAAATATATTTTATTTTTTTTGGAAAAAATAAAATAACTATGCCGTCACAGGGCATTACATTACAACATGGTTATTTTTTTTGAAATAACACACACAACAAGCCCTCTAGCAAGGAACGTCACATCACATCTGATCTATGGCAGGGCACAATTTGACATGCGGGTTAGAGCAAGTCTTATGGTGGAATCCATCCATCTTCCATCTTCCACGCCACCTCAGCACTTGGAACCGTGGACGGAAGCGCAAGTGTAATGGTGGAATACAAGAAACGCTAATAAGAATAGCGTAAAACGCTAATAAGAATAGCGCAATAAAAACGCTATTATGATTAGCGCTAGACCCAAGTCAACGGTCATAACGCAATTATTAATAGCGCTTAACGCTATTGTGAATGGCGCTTAAGAAACGCTATTGCCAATAGCGCCCAACGCTATTGTTAATAGAGATTTTTAATTCTTTTATCCAGTAACACCATCGAACCTTCTTCTTCCCCAGTTCATCTTCTACACGAGTGAAAAAAAAGAAAAACGAAAACCTAAAACCCTCCTTGTTGATTTCTCATGATGGTTCAAATCAGTGAAATTGGTTCAAAGGGTTTGTTCTCTGCGTCATAAGGAATCTAAGGATACTTCAATTTCTCAATTTGATTGAGAATCCAAAGAAGGGTTAGTTGAATTTGTAATTTGGGTTTATTTTATGATTTGATGAAAATTTAGGGTTTAGAAGATATGATTGTTCATTGTATGCATGATTCTCGAATGTTTGATGAATGATAACCATTTTGATTCTAACTATCACGAATTTGACATGTAATTTAGGGTTTTGATGATGAACATTGTGTATTGTGTGAAATTGCCATGAGATAATGAATTAACATGTCTTAGTTTACATTATGTAAAAAATTTGAGTGCATTGTGTGACTATATTGTTTTGATTTGATGATTTTGTATAGATTTGGGATATGGATGTGTATATGTTGTTGAGTTCAAAAGATTGGGAGGAGAAACATTTTTCTTCAAGTGTAAACCCCCATGATAAATAACATGATATTCAGTTTAGAAGTAATTTGGAGGACCTTGAAGACTTACATGCTCGTGTGTTGGTTCATGCAAGAGCTAGTGAAGTTCTTCGAAATTCCGGACTTGCTAGATTTCTTGAAATTAGAATTAGGAGAGCTGATCAACAACTATCTTATGCAATCATAGAGAGGTGATGGTTTAGCACCAATTCATTTCATTTCCCAAACTTTGAAACTGGTTTCACCCGTTTAGATTTTGTTCATTTATCCGGAATTCCTATTGGAAATGGTCGTAGAAGATTGGAACACGCCGCTACAAATAGATGGAAAAGTAGAGAAAATCAAGACCTAGAGAATACCTACTTTGCACCTATGCATGCGTATTCAAAGTACAGCAAGAAGTCAGGTGATTTTCCTATTAGTTGCCTCGCAAAATATATTAAGGACAATCGAATTAATGATGAAAATTGGGAGATTGTGACTCGATACTTCTTATTATGGGTGATTTCAAAAGTTTTATTGGCACATACCACTACAAGAGCAAGCAAAGGTTGGATCGCTTCCTTGCGTGATTTGAATACAATTGGTGGTTATGATTGGGGTTCGGCTTATTTTAGTCACTTGTATAGTAGCATGAGTGCGGTTGCTAGAGGTGGAAAAAATATGGGTGGAATGGCGATGCTTTTAGAATATTGGTTTTACATTTATTTTCGTACTTTGACGCCTTTTCTCAAAGAAGATGTACAAACCGATGTATGGCCTGCAATGATGATATTTAAGCGTGATAGTCTAGTGAAGTTACAAAGAGATAGTGCTAAACACTCCCTTACTACAACTCGCCAACAAATTGAGTTGAGGACAATTGTTGGAACGGTATGGCAACCATGGTCTACTAGTATGTATAGAGATCATCCTGATATAGTGTATGCTCGTCAACTCTCCATGCAACGAGTGCCTTTCTATAATCCGGAAAGCGATAATAGTGTCATCTATCTTGGTGAACGGTTTTTAAGGCAAACAAGGGGACTTATAACAATTCCAAGAAGTCCACGTGAACGTTTGGAAGACCTTGATAACCCCCCGGATCCTATTGATGTGGTGGCAGGTTGAGACTATAGACTTAGTGAAGAGAACGAGTATGTGTGATGGTGGAAGCAATAATCTATTGGATTTTTGCTTCCATAAATGCTACGTCAAGATAACAGAGATGAAGTTGGAGCTGCAAGTACTCAAATCCCATGTTCCCGGATTCAATCCCCAAGAATTTGATCCTACCCAAAATGAAGAAGATGAATCGGAGGATCCTAGTGTTAATGCCTCAACAAGTAGTGCTCCGGGAAGAAGCGACCTAAGATGGTATGAAGAGGATGTCCCTCGTCGACCACCGGGAAAATGGGCTCAACAAAGGGAAGCTTCGGAGCTATCGGCTATCAACGATGGAATCGACCGTATTTTGAAACATTTTAGTGAAGATAATGAAAAGAAGATGGCAAGATTGGATGGTCAAGAAGAATATTTATTAACTATTGCAGAGACAAACAGGAAATCCGTGGATTTAACTTTGGAGAAACATGAACTCGAAGTGTTGGATGTGGAGGTTGAGACCTTGCCGGAATGGAAGAAGCAATTTATATTGGATAAGCAAAATAGGATTTTGGAAAAACATGGTTATCCTCCTAGAACACTTGGTGTAAATTTTGGTTATCCGAACAATCCTAATGTTCGTCGTATTTAATTTCAAGTAGTGGAATCGCGTGTTATGGAACTATGTAGCTTCAATTATGTTTTTTTTTTTTTTTTTTTTTTTTTTTTTTTTCAATTTGATGTAGTGGAATCAATGTAGTTGAAGTATTTTTAGTATAAATCAAGTTTCGATTTCTTTCAATTTTATCTTCCTTTTGATTTGATTTCAATATATGAAACCAAAAAACTAGTTTGTTGAAGAGGAAAAAATGAGAGACTAGAAAAAAAACTAAATATAGGATAGGGAAACTCGAGCAGCTCCTGGATGTTTTTCCCGATTAGCGCTATTAAGAATGGCGTTCGGCGCTATTGAGAATAGCGCTCAGTGCTATTCTCAATAGCGTTTCTTTCTTTACCATTGGATTCTCAACGACTCCTTCTAATCAACGACTCACAAAAAAACGCCATTCTTAATGGCTTATGGCACTAATATGAATAGCGTTCCAATGGTTAAATTTTTGAAATTAAAATTTTTCTATAAATTGGCTTCTTCAACAGAAATCAAACCATCCCAAAATATCAAGACTTTCTTTGCTTCCTATCTCTGCTGATTTTTATTTTAAATTTTAAACATTCTTTCAATCAAGTGCAAGTATGGGATACACTACAAATGAAGATGTTGCAATCGCAAGAACTTGGTTGAGAATTAGTATCCAACCGATTGTTGGACTAAATCAAGGAATCAACAACTATTGGGAAAGGGTGTTTCAAGCCTTTGTAGAAGAGTGTGGTAATGAAAACGGAAGAACAAGGCAAAGTATTCAAAATAGGTGGGCAGTGATGAAAAAGGACACCAAAGTTTATATGGGTATCATACAAATTTATGCAAATATGCCCGATGGAGGATGGGCGTAAGAAGAAGTTGTAAGTATTATTCAATGAAACCTCTTATTTTCATTTATCGACATATTTTAAATCATTAATTTTCTAAATATGATAAATTATGTTTATTTATTTGTAGCAGGCACATGCTAACACTCTCTATTCTCAACTTCATCGCAAAGATTTCTCATATGATCATGTATACCAAATTCTTGAGAACCTTCCGGGAAATTATATATGGCGATCTTACCGATGATCAAGCTTGAGAATGAAACTAAATATTAGTTATTTCAATCCATGTAATGTCGTTTTTAGTTATTTCAATCTATGTAATGTCGTTTTTAGTTTTTTCAATCCATGTAACTTAATCTATGATGAAATGAAAATCTGTTAAATAACTTTATTGTTCAAATTAGCTAATTTAAATATGGGAAAAATATCGTTTGGTCCTTTTTTAGGTGGGCCCATGTCTGTTTAGTCCTTTTGCAAAACGTCTTTACTGTTTGGTCCATAATTATTTAAAAATATAAAATAGTCAAAAATACCCTTCCATGTTAATTTTTACTTATTTTCTTGTAGCAGTTCATTCTGTGTGATGAACCATCAAAGTTCATTCTCCAAATGAAAACCTAATAAAAACCAAATTAAATCACATATGAATGAACTTCATTATTTCATTAAAATTCTACAAAAATTTCATTATTAAGAACAAACCAAAGTTCATTTCTGGAATGAACTCCTCATAAAACCTATATAAACCAGAGTTCATTTCTGGAATGAACTCCTCATAAAACCTATACAAAACAGAGTTCATTTCTGGAATGAACTCCTCATAAAACCTATACAAACCAGAGTTCATTTCTGGAATGAACTCCTCATAAAACCAGAGTTCATTTCTGGAATGAACTCCTCATAAAACCAGAGTTCATTTCTGGAATGAACTCCTCATACAACCTATATAAACCAGAGTTCATTTCTGGAATCAACTCCTCATAAAACCTATACAAACCAGAGTTCATTTCTGGAATGAACTCCTCATAAAACCAGAGTTCATTTCTGGAATGAACTCCTCATAAAACATATATAAACCAGAGTTCATTTCTGGAATGAACTCCTCATAAAACCTATTGTTGATGGTGGCTTTTAGGCTAGGGTTAAAATCGTAAAACCGTACATATGACATGACGTCATTATGACCATTAGCACATTTATCGAATCGATCAACATGCTTACGTAAGAATTACCAGGGTACCTTTTTTCTTTCTATGTATCATGTTCCATGGCAGAACCCCTAACATTGATTGACATCACCTGTACAAAACCCTCATGCTACCGCGCCAAGGCATGCCAAACATGCCAGCCGCACCACTGTGCCAATGGCAAACCGTGCCACCCACATCTACCGCGCCAAGGCATGCCAACCATGCCAGCCGCACCACTGTGCCAATGGCAAACCGTGCCAACCACATCTCCGCGCCAAGGCATGCCAACCATGCTAGCCTCACTACTGCACCAATAGCAAACCATGCCAAGCCAAACCGCGCCTTTCCTTGGCCCTATCCATGCTAGCCGCACCATGTGCCAAACGGCATGCCAAACCATTGGCCCCACCTCGCCAAGCCAAACGCACCTTGCCTTGGCCCTAGCCATGCTAGCCGCACCATGTGCCAAACGGCATGCCAAACCATTGGCCCCACCTCGCCAAGCCAAATGCACCTTGCCTTGGTCCTAGCCATGCTAGCCGCACCATGTGCCAAACGACATGCCAAACCATTGGCACCACCTCGCCAAGCCAAACGCACCTTGCCTTGGCCCTAGCCATGCTAGCCACACCATGTTCCAACGGCATGCCAAACCCACGGCCTCACTATACCATGCCGACCTTCCCTATGCGGCTACTAAAACGAAGGCGTGCGACAATCAACGGTCGCCCTTCAATCTCAGGAGCAAATCCTAGCCGTCCGAGGTTACCAGACAACGCAAGGTAACCTTTGGCCCGAAACCCTAGTTTGGCCACGCCAAACCGCGTCAAGGCATGCCATGCCAATGTCATGCCAACTTAGCCGCGCCACCATGCTGGCCTTCCCTATGCGGCTACTAAAAAGAAGGCGTGCGACAATCAAAGGTTTGGACACGCCAAACCGCGCCAAGGTATGCCATGCCAATGGCATGCCAACGTAGCCGCGCTACCATGCTGGCCTTCCCTATGCGGCTACTAAAACGAAGGCGTGCGACAATCAACGGTGGCCCTTCAATCCCAGGATCAAATCCTACCCGTCCAAGGTTACCAAACAACGCATGGTAACCTTTGACCCAAAACCCTAGTTTGGCCGCGCCAAACCGCGCTAAGGCATGCCATGCCAACTGATAGACGCATTTATGTGTCTATTTTAGTCTCAATTCTCTGTAATGTTAGTACCCGATTTTGCGCTTATTTTGGTATTTTATGTCTTTGTAGGTGTTTTTGGAGAAATAAGCTTTTGCGGCAAAATTGGCTCGAAAAGTGGTTTTTGCGCTCGTGGGAGAAAATTACTATTCGCACCCCTCAAATGGATAAGGGGCACCCCTGTCGATAAGGGGTAACCCAGGGCACCAACTAGACAAACTCACATTTACACCTCAGCCCGAGGATAGGGGGACTCCACCTTCTTCCTCGCATGAACAAAAAAATTTGGCGGGAAAGTCGCGTTTGAAAGCTATTCACCAGCGTATTCTTCTGGATCGGATTTGGACTAAACTTTTGGTGAACTTGGTATTGGATATGGATTGGTTGGGCTCGATGACAAAGAAGACAGGGTTGGTAGGTCCATCGGACTCGATCGAATTGGGTTATATTATTGGTTCGGAGCAAAACAGGGGAAGAGTTCTTTCTCGGGGATGTTTTGGTTCAAAACTGGAAAGTACGTGGAGGAAATATACTCTGCTGGATTTGATCACATATTTGGAGATATTCATACGCGGAAAGAAGAGCAGAAAAGGGAGGAAAGACCGAGACTTGAGGAGAAGGAAAAGATAGATAAACTCGGATTTAATCGAGTTATATGGAGACGGGATGATATATAAAGCGCTGTTAGTATCACAAGGTGGAAGTCGAGAGTTTTGGGGGCCAAAAAGAAAGTTGCAGAGCGAAGAAAGAAAGTTGAAGACGAGCTCGCACTTTCGGGAAGAAGACGAAGGTGAAGAACATTGGACAAACAAGGACAACAGCAAAGGCAATCGATTTAAACAAAGATAAAAAAGTATCGTAGTTCAACAAGCCTTAGATCACATCCATCACAAGTAGTCATCTTTTCTCTCAGTAATAGCTTCTCCACCCGTTATAAGAGCTGTTTGTAACGCCTCTACAGCGTTGCAAACTATCTACTTTATTAGTTTTCTCTTGTTTTTCACCTATTTGAGCTATGAATAACTATTTCGAGCACATGAATAACATGAGGAGCTAAACCCCTTAGCCGAGGCGATGGAGGAAGCCATTGTTCCATGAAAAGTGGTATATTTCTATTTTAATTAATTTTTGCAATTTCTTTTATGATTATTTGCATGGAACTAATATTGAAACGGATTTTTATTGAATGATTGTGATTCGTTTGATGGAGCATGCTTAGTTTAAGACTTTTGATGTTTCATGCTTAGTGTTTACAATTGTTACTTCAAAATCTACTTGAGGCAATAAATTAGAATCACTTCAAACGCAAAGAATTGCATGAATATTGATTAGATTGAATCACTTAATTGGTCAATGGTGGAATCCCGAGTCTCGGTGCTTTTATAATCTTGATAACAACTTCGATTGAGTTTTCTATTTTACTTTGAGTCTAAAACAAATCTTCACAAGTCTGAGTGAACGACATCTTTCTTACCACTTTACAACAACTTTCAAAACAACATCAATTTTTGGCGCCGCCGACGCGGACTTGTTTTTAGATTTGTTTTTAGGTTTTTAGTGATTTTTATTTTTTTGTTCTATTTTACGTTTTCTTGGGTATTTGTGTTTTGGTTACAGGTTTGGATATTGGATCAAAAAGAAAGCTGAGCCAAAGATATTGGTGGATGAACTAAAGACTTGGAGTCAAAGACAAAGCGAAAAGAAACGAGGAAGTGACAAAGAATTTTATTTTTATTTAGTTTTTTTTGGAAAACTGTATTAGGGTTTATTATTATTTTATTTTTTTTGTAATTTTTCTTTTCTTTTTGGACTTTTTGAACATTTTTGGGACTTTGGACATTATTTTTAAACCCTACGGAAGGGTAGTCTTAAATATAAACTCATGGCAGAGAAGGAGGACAATTACGATATTGTCTCTCGCACCTTAGGTTCGTACACCGACATAGGAGCCGCGGGCCCGAGTCGACTACAACCGATTCATCCCCCGTCTGGAACGGGAGGTAAGATTCTGAACACTCGCGAATCCCATGTCAGCGAGTTACTGGACTCCTTCGTTTGCATATATGCTGAGGACTTGAATACGGCTAATTTAATTTTCTAGTAAAGGGCAAGGCCTGGCCATACAAGATAAGGGTTCGGATTTCATCACCGTTTTCTTTCTTTCCCGCCTTTAGGAACACGTAACCTACGCGAACCTAAGCCTTAAAATTTTGACTAGAACAAGACCGATAGGGTAACGAGCTTAATAGGAAAGTCATTCGAAAAATATTGGTTACTCTTTTAAGCACACTTCGAAGTTCATGAAGGTTTCGTGAGTTGAATGCGTGATCGCGCCCGCCTTGTAATTCCGGTGAGGCCTTGGGTATCAAAGATCCACTGAGCTTCCCTCGCCTATATTCAACTTACTTTGACTCGGATTGATTCCACAGGGGTTTGCTTAAATTGTAACGAATTCTTTTTCGAAGGATAGAAGCTGGTCTAGAAACAATCTAAGTGGAGCCATCATGCTTTTTGTTTGCTAGAAATCGGGGTTTGATTTGGTTGAGTCACCTTGTTTTGTGATTGCATAGAATCCCTTCCTTATTCTTTTGCATGCCCGAACGTAAAAGAGACGCCTAGGTAGATTTGTTAAAAGGAAACCTAGTAGTTCTAAGCGTCTCGATTACCTCAATTTAGAAAGTCCGATTTTTGAAGAGTCCGTTTTTGAACGTCCGTTTGAGGAGACAATCCCTAATATTCCGATAGTGCCAGAAATGGCAACTTTAAAAGCTTTGTTGAACCCGACTAGGACTACTCGTCCCTCGTGTATCAGGTTAGCTGAAACAGAAGCAAATTATGAACTTAAACCTGGGACCTTACAGATGCTCCCAATCTTTTTAGGGAAAGAAAATGAAAACCCCTATTTCCATCTTAGGGATTTTGAAGAAATTTGTAGTACCCTAAAAATTAGAGATCTTGATGATGATGCTCAAACTTAGGTTATTCCCTTTTTCCTCGAAAGATAAAGCCAAATCGTGGCTATATAGTTTGGCTTCCAAAATCAATCGAAACATATGAACAACTTACATCTGCCTTTTTGAACAAGTTTTTCCCTAGGCACAAAACATCGTCTATTAGGACGCAAATCTGCACGTTTTCTCAACAGGAAGGGGAATCTTTGTATATGTATTTGGAAAGGTTCAATGATCTATTAGCCCAATGTCCTCATCATGGTTTAGAAAAGGTTAGGTTAGTTCAAATCCTTTATGAGGGTTTAGATTATTCCACTACGACCACAGTAGAATCTATGTGTACAGTGGGTTTGAAAACCAAATGATTGATGCGGCGATGACATTTTTGAATGAAATCGCCGAAAAGACCGAACAATGGGAAAATAGTAGGGTACCCTGCAGAACAATTCTTCTAAGCAGAGGAAACGTTAATAGGGTAGAAGGAGGCTATGAATCGATGCAAAATTGCAAAGAATAGCTAAAAGGTTAGAAGCTATAGAATTGGGTCACACTAGTGGTAGAGTGGAGCCTTTTTGGGAAGGCCAGAATAATGAAGAGCAAGCCAATGCTCTATATAATAACAATAGATTCGACAACCGTCAGAAATTTGACCCATATTCAGAAACCTATAATCCTGGTTGGAAAAACCATCCGAACTTTTCGTGGTCTAAGGCCCCGAGTCAAGGTCACCTTAGTAATTCGAATGTTCCCCTGTGTTTTAGTTATAATAAGAACTCTCCCGTGTCAAGCTCGGTTTGAGAACCCTTCGTAGAATAAAATGTCTAGCTTAGAGGAATCTCTTAGTATATTAAGAAAGAGCCGTGGATATGTTAGCACAGAGTCAGAAATGTTAATAAAGAGCCAAGTTAGTTTTGAACAGAAACCAAGTAGAATTTTCAAACTAATGCTCGACTCTTGCTAAGTTAGAACTTCAAATAGGTCAAATAGCTAAGACTTTAAGTGAAAGAGATAACGAAAGGTTCCCTAGTCAAACTAATCCCAACCCTAGAGGAGTTCATGAAATAGGTGCAAAAACCATTACAACAAATTGAATTAAATTAGAACCCTTAGGAGTGGTAGAGTAGTAGACAATCGTGTAACCATGCCCGATAGTGAGCATACCGTAGTACACCCCTCGGACCATCCATAGTCAAGGGACCGATAAAATCTCCGATGATGCCAATTCGGTTCCCGAGAGGCCCTATTTTATGCCTAGAGCCCCATTTCCACAGCTATTAGTACCAACAAAGAGTGAATCCAACTTTAATGACATAATGGAGGTTTTTAAGAAAGTTACCATAAACCTTCCGTTACTAGAAGCAATTAGGCAACTTCCTACTATGCCAAATTCCTTAAATATATGTGTACGCTGAAGCGAAAGCTTAGTGTCCCTAAAAAGCCTTTTTATCTAGTCATGTAAGTTCGATCATTCGAACAACACTACTCCTAAGTATAAAGACCCAGGTGACCCTACGATTGCTTGCAATGATAGGAAAACACAGGTAGAGAAAGCTTTACTTGACTTAGGAGCTAGTGTGAACTTACTTCCGTACCATGTGTACTTTCTCAAACTAGACTTGGTAAATTGAAACCTACCAAGATAACACCAGCTTAGCTGATAGGTCTCATTAAAATTCCTCGTGGTGTGATAAAGGATGTTCTTATTGAGGTCGACAAGTTTATTTATCCTGTGGATTTCGTAGTCCTAGATACACAACCCTGTCCCCCACCCAGAGAATCAAATACCTAATTTTAGGTCGCCCATTTTTAGCCACGTCTAATGTCATTATCAACTCGTAGGACATGACTTATGAACTTATCCTTTGGTAATATGACCACTGAACTAAATGTCTTTAATGTTACTAGACAACCTTATGATGATTTAGAGGAATTGAATATGATTGGAACTTTAGTTCATGATCTAGTTCAGGCCAATTGGGATGACAATTTGTTTGGTGATTCTTTGGATGAATTTGATGAGACAATTCTCTTAGGTCGATAGATGGACGGACTTTAGACCTAGAAGAAGCTCTCGAACATTTTAAGGACTCTATAGACCCGGTAAATTGTGCAATAGTATTAGGTCTTTCTCGAGAGTTATGATGACCCTAAGTTTGGGGGTAGAGAATTAGAAGAGGCTTTTGAGTATTTTAAATACTCTGAGGATCCGGAAATTCAAGCTATACTTAAAGGTCTTACAGAGAGTAGTGATTACCCTAAGTTTGGGGGTAGTGATCGTCAAGTATCCTCACTGGAAGTCCCTAACTTGGGACTCGAGCCCAGTGTGTCTGAGGTATTACCTGAGTCTCTTCCGACTCCACAACCCGATCCTCCTGATACTATCCAGAGGAAATCCAGCTATTTGAGACTCGTTATTTGGGTAAATCCGTTTATCAAAATACTCATATGAAGCCCAAGGGCACCTGCAGAAAAACCCCGTTGTCTTTCAGAAACCTTGGATGAGGATGTGCTCGTCTGCTCATTTTTCTCGATTTGGTGCATTGTCTCATAATTGTGGCGCTTTATTTGATTTGGTTGATCCACAGCTTGTTTCGACTATTGATATACGATTTGAAAGGGTAATTAGCCATTTTATGGGTACGTAACGCCTGGCCAAGACTTTAAACTTAGCACTTCTTGGGAGGTAACCCAACATCCATGCGACACTTAATATCTTTCCTTATCTCTTTTGCTTTAAATGGTAACAGCTTTCTCCTTGTTCATGCTTTTAATTTCATCTTTAGAACATTGAGGACAATGTTAGATTTAAGTTTGGGGGTATGGGAGAAACTTTTTAGTGGCAGTTGCATTGTTAAACTCCAGAGCCTAGAAATTTATGTTTATTAAGGATGGCACTAACCAATCTAAGTGGATGGAAGCATTTTGGTTGTAGGAGTTGAGGTACCAATCTGATTAGATGGAAACATCTAAAGAGTCTATTCATAAAAGCACAGAGCTCAGGTGTTAGAATTAAAGAAAAAAACACGGTAGTTTCGCCATATCTCGTTGAATCCTTTTCACTTCTTTTTTGTTTGTTTTCTTCAAAATATGTTTGTCTAAGTGATTAGGTGGGGCTCACGATTCAAGTTGTTACCACTGCTAGGGTAAAATAGAGTGATTGAGATACCAAAAAAAAAAAAAAAAAAGTGAAAAAAAAAAAAAAAAAAAAAAAAAAAAGTGAGACCAGACCATCAGACCAACCTAATAAATTCAATAAAGCTCACCACCGGAACCCTTGTATATGCCCGATTGTGTTGACTCTAGAGTTAGGATTATCGACCACTGGTTCCCTTGATATGCCAAAGTGTGTTGATATTAGTCGAACTAATATCTCACCCATTAGGATAGGTTTATTTTGGCAGTGACCTTCTATGATATGAGAAACACCGCTCACCTTAGTCAACATCAAAACCATCTACGTTTTTCTCATCCATCTTCTTAATCTTTCCATGTGATTGGTTGACTCCGGTTATGATGTCCATAAACTATCTGAGTAGAGCTCTGTGACTTATATATGAATTTTAGTATGCTTGAGTGCAAACTCGTGTACAACAATTGGAATTTCGCATCAGGGTACTTCCTCCTGTAGTCAATAGTATGCCAACCAAGGAGATTCTTTAGTGCTTTCCAAGGTTCTGTGTAGATAGCTAGGGTCTGGAGTATAAAGGTTTTGTGGGTATATCTCTTGTAAACCCTCCCGAGACTATAACTAGGGCCACCTAGGGGTTTAAAGGCTTGTTGCATACGCTAAATGCAATCGACGATGCTCAAGCATAAAGGAGTTAGGATTTTATTTTCTATTTGATTTGCTCGAGGACTAGCAAATAATAAGTTTGGGGGTATTTGATAGACACATTTATGTGTCTATTTTAGTCTCGATTTTGCGCTTATTTTGGTATTTTATGTCTTTGTAGGTGTTTTTGGAGAAATAAGCTTTTGCGGCAAAATTGGCTCGAAAAGTGGTTTTTGCGCTCGTGGGAGAAAATTACTATTCGCACCCCTCAAATGGATAAGGGGTACCCAGTCGATAAGGGGTAACCCCAGTGCACCAACTAGACAATCAAGTATTTACACCTCACCGAGGATAGGGGACTCCACCTTCTTCCTCGCATGAACAAAAAATTTGGCGGGAAAGTCGCGTTTGAAAGCTATTCACCACGTATTCTTCCGGATCGGATTTGGACTAAACTTTTGGTGAACTTGGTATTGGATATGGATTGGTTGGGCTCGATCAAACAAGACAGGGGTTGGTAGGTCCATCGGACTCGATCGAATTGGGTTATATTATTGGTTCGGAGCAAAACGGGGAAGAGTTCTTTCTCGGGGATGTTTTGGTTCAAAACCGGAAAGTACGTGGAGGAAATATACTCTGGGATTTGATCACATATTTGGAGATATTCATACGCGGAAAGAAGAGCAGAAAAGGGAGGAAAGACCGAGACTTGAGGAGAAGGAAAAGATAGATAAACTCGGATTTAATCGAGTTATATGGAGACGGGATGATATATAAAGCGCTGTTAGTATCACAAGGTGGAAGTCGAGAGTTTTGGGGGCCAAAAAGAAAGTTGCAGAGCGAAGAAAGAAAGTTGCAGACGAGCTCTGCACTTTCAGGGAAGAAGACGAAGGTGAAGAACATTGGACAAACAAGGACAGTCGCAAAGGCAGTCGTATGTAAACAGCATAAAAAAAGTATCGTAGTTCAACAGTCTTAGATCACATCCATCACAAGTAGTCATCTTTTCTCTGTAACAGTTCTCCACCCGTTATAAGAGCTATTTGTAACGCCGCTAAAGCGTTGCAAACTGTCTACTTTATTAGTTTTCTCTTGTTTTTCACCTATTTGAGCTATGAACAACTATTTCGAGCACATGAATAATATGAGGAGCTAAACCCCTTAGCCGAGGCGACGGAGGAAGCCATTGTTCCATGAAAAGTGGTATATTTATATTTTAATTAATTTTTGCAATTTCTTTTATGATTATTTGCATGGAACTAATATTGGAAACGGATTTTTATTGAATGATTGTGATTCGTTTTGATGGAGCATGCTTAGTTTAAGACTTTTGATGTTTCATGCTTAGTGTTTACAATTGTTACTTCGAAAATCTACTTGAGGCAATAAATTAGAATCACTTCAAACGCAAAGAATTGCATGAATATTGATTAGATTGAATCACTTAATTGGTCAATGGTGGAATCCTGAGTCTAGGTGCTTTTTATAATCTTGATAACAACTTCGATTGAGTTTTCTATTTTACTTTGAGTCTAAAACAAATCTTCACAAGTCTGAGTGAACGACATCTTTCTTACCACTTTACAACAACTTTCAAAACAACATCACCAACTCTGCCGCGCCACCATGCTGGCCTTCCCTACACGGCTATCAAAAGCGGAAGCGTGCAACGATCAACGACTACCTTTCCTCTTAAGATGCAAAATCTCGACCGTCGAAGGTCACCAAGCTAGCAAGTCTCCCAAGCCCGACTTTCCAGGCAACAACCATGCTACATTTTTTCCACAAAAACATTTGATACATCAATCCATATCACAAACTGGGGTTTCCACTTTGGGTATTGGTTTGGTGGTTTACAGCGTGCGACGTACACTACGCCCGTCATAAGGAAGTGTAATAAGGATGAGGCGGTTAGTAAATACAAGGAGTAATGGTGAAACGCTCTTTTTTATGGAACATTAATTCCATGCGTTAAAGGTTACCACCTCCTCCCATTTACTCACCCATTTTTCCATTCCTTAATGAGACCAGAGTACGTTTCACTTCGACTTGTATAAATAGGTATTACCTATTTCCACCGAACAAGAGGTTCAGTCAGGAGCAATACAACACTCAGAAACATTTGCTTGCTTTCCACCTGTTAGCTTCCCATTTTCTGATACAAGTCGTGAAACCACTACTCTTCCAGAATCAACCTGGTCTCAACACTTTCTTCCCTTTCCTCCCCAAAACCAACCCATTCTCCTCCTTTTTGTGACCGAAGCAAGTTTGGAACGACCATTTATTGGTTTAGGACGGATTTGTACAGATTGATCTCTCGAATCTAAAGTACTCCCTTGCAGAACATTGTTTAGGGTTTAAATTCGTTTCTCACCCACACACCCGAAATTACCGAAATCAGCAGAAACCATTTTCACCCTCAAACACCTATATAAACGATTATGTTCATCAACAACAGAGTTTATTCCAAAAAATGAAGTTCATTTCAGTAATGAAGTTCATTCCAGGAATGAAGTTCATCTTAAGCAACAACAACAACAACAACAAAACGCATAAATCTTCATCTTCAACAGCAGCAGCAGATTTCTAGGGTTTGGCGAGTTCATCTTCATCACATCTCCAATCGCAGCAACATCAAGAAACCAAAAACCTAATTAAATCTTCAACAACAACAGATCTATCTTGAGTTCGTCTTCATCTTCATCATCATCACCAATCGCAGCAAACATCAAGAAAAACAAAAACATAATTAAATCTTCAACAGCAGCAGATCTATCTTTGACAACAACAACAGTAGCAGAAGATGATGTTGTCTTCATCTTCATCGTCTTCATTATCATCACCAACATCAAAAGCTTCGTCGTTCATCATCTTCATCATGTGATTCATCGTCTTCATCATCATCTCTAATCGCAACAACATCAACATCAACATCAAAACGTCGTCTCCATCATTTAATCAACAACAACAGTTTATTTCTTCTTCATCTTCTTTACAATAGCAGAAAAAAGAAAAAGAAAAAAAATGTAGAGAGAGAGAGAAACTAGATCTGAAATAAAGAGGAGGGAGAAAGTAAATCTGAGAATGAGATAATTTCTATTAAATTTTTGTATATATATGGTCACCTTAGGACCAAATAATAATATAAGGGTATTTCTGTCACTACAAGATGACATTTACATCATCCATGACATCACCCTAGGACCAAACTATAATTTATATTACCAAATAGGACCAAACAGACAATTGACTAGGTCAATTGGACTAGACTCTCTCTAATATATTATTTGTAGGACCAATTGGTATTTCCTACTTTAAATATTCAATTTCAAATCTATAAATTTTGTTTTGCATTTTCAAAGTTTTTTTTTTTAGTTTAAGTTTATAAGTAAAGAAACAGGAGTGATGTGAGAAGAGTGTAAGAAAAATAAATAACAGCTAATGTTGTTCTCAATAGCGCTGAACGCTATTGTGAATGGCGCTAGAGGAACGCTATTATTTCTAACGCTTGACTTACGCTATTTTGAATAGCGCTTAACGCTATTCTTATTAGCGTTTCTTGTCTTCTACTGCGCTATTTTTATTGGCGTTTAGCGCTATTCTTATTGGCGTTTAGATGGATTCCACGGATCCTCCCACGAAATCATGGAACCCTACTTGGATTTTCTGTGGAAGACCCCAATTTGAAAGCCACTAGACTTGACATTCCATGATTTTTCCACACTTGGAATAGGTTGGATTCTACCATAAGACTTGCTCTTAAGCAACCGATTTAGTGGGATAGGTTACGCTGGCTGATACATTTTTCACCTCTATCATATGTATGTCCCTATTTATGTGTGGTTGTGGCTTCTTTCTCGGTGTGATTCTATTTCGTGCCACTGTTGATGTAGAGTAGAGAACTTGCAGTATATTCTCTGGGCCCGCTTGAGTGACAATCAGATCTTCATGGGAGGGTACTCGGTGCTTGAGTGTTTTAGCCAGCTCAAAGGAGTTCGGATCTAAAGTAGTCAAATTTCTTTCTTTAATTACAATCGTCTCTTTAATGGCGTCATCGCGTGTACCTCAGAAATGAGAATCTTAGATAATACTTCCTATGTTTCTGGAAAAGAGATACTTTTACTTTTTTTAATTTTGCCTATTTTTAGGCTAAAATGAAAAAAAATGAAAGTATCACTTTTCCAAAAACAGAGGGAGTACTAAGATTTCTTGAGAAGTAAAAGTAGAAAATGTAAACCGGAAAGCTATCCACGCGAATGATAGTTCAGTTTGGATTGGGAAAATCAGAATGCTTATAACCCTTGTTTACTTTGCCTGGCGTTTTTAGGGGCCACTCAAAAAGAATTAGGGCCAACAATAAAATAAAATAGGGTCACCCAAACCTAAATTGAGTTCACCCCTTATCCTTTTTTTTCGTAATGGCAAAATTGCCTTTCAATAATCGGAAATTAAACATGAATTCGGTAGTTAGTGTACACTTAGTTATTGTTAGCAATTTTTTTTTTTTTTTTTTTGAATTTTGGTTACACCATAATCGATAGATAAAATGATTGTTATCTACCGATTCTGGTTAATCTTCATCATTTCTTAAGAACATCATCCATAATCGGTAGGTAAAATAGATTTTTATCTACCGATTATGATAGAACCAAAATTCGAAAAAAAAAAAAAAGTGCTAACAATAACTAAATGTACACTAACTACCGAATTCATGTTTAACTAGTTGTTGCGCCCGTGCTCTACACGGGCTTAAATTGGTTATCCGACTTAACTACTTGGCGATAATAATTGCATCTGAATTAATATTCAGGGAAATATCTAAGCAGTTGATATCGAATGCAGTTGATCTCTTTTGGTTTTACGATTAATTATTATCGGAGCGAGCACAGTTCCTACGTGGACTCAAATTTGAAGATTGTTGAGTTTAATTTACTGCAGAACATAATACTTGCATGAAAACACATACAACTTGATTTTTTTTTTCTTGGTACAAACAACTTGATTCAGACTTCAAAACATACACATCATATCATCATATCGACGACTTTCCATGATCAAATTAGCGTAAAATAAATTAGCACAACTTGCGATCCCATTCCAGAAAGTAAAAGTTTGAAAAGAGACAAATAAAATAGACTGTACAAAATATATAGTCCATCGGAATAGTTTCGTATGATTTTAAGTGCAGTGCGAACCCCTAGGGAAGTCTCTACAGAAAAATCGGGCGATTAACTCGGATAGAAATCGTTTCAACTCGTTCTTCAATTTCTCTCTAAGTTCAATCATTCATAGATGTTATACAAATTTTAATCTATGTGATTGATTATATCTATGTCGATCTTACTATTCTACTTCTTTATTCTGTTCTAGGTACTGATATTGGTGCTTGAGGAAGCTTTGGATATTGGAGTGGTTTTGCCTAATGTTCTTTCTTCCTCTCTTTAATTTGATTTCAACACATCTTTTGATGCCTGTGTTACACAAGATGTTACAAAATCTTACTTTGCATCACTATTCTTCATCTGGATTTCTTCATCTGCTTTATTCTCTTACCTGTATTCTCGGATTCCATGCCTTCCGACAAATAATCCGACTAATAGTTAACCCTATATTAATTCTGTCCAGATGTCATCTGAAATTCACCAAGTGTTTAACATTCATCAACCAAAACAGAGGTGGAAAATTCTTTATATTACTTCTACACCTCGTTCTCTTCTCTCATATTCTCTTTTTCAATCTCTGTCGTTCTTCAATGGGTAACGAGATAACAGAAGTTCAACAAAGAATGGAATACACTTCCATTACTGACAGGCTTAAAGCACTTAAAGAACCTCAACTTTCCTCTGAAATACTGCTACAAGGTGTAGATCAATTCAAATTCAGCTTTTTAGAAAGGCATATTCTTCTAAGGTCTATACTGTGGGTGAACTCGATAAAGAGCTTAAAAAGTTGTGGCCGAAAAGTAAGGATATCTTCATCAAAAAGGAGGATAATGACTGCTGGTTGATTAAGTTCCATACTCATGATGAATATGAGGTTGTTCTCAAGTTTCTTCCATGGTTCATTGAAGGAGATTTACTTATTTTGGAGCCCTGTAATCCAAAGATGCCGAAAAGCAAGGTAGATTTGACTAAACAATTATTCTGGATGTGGATTTATAACATGAAGCCTGGTTTTGCAACTCCTGATATTGTCAACGGTATTGCTGGTGCTATGGGTGATGTAAAAGAGTTAGATCCACCTGACTGTATAGTACCAAAAGGGAAAGTTCAAAAAGCTCTGGTTTTGATTGATGTTCGACATCCAATGCGAAGAGGTTTTTGGATGAAGAATGCAGCTGGGGAAGAAAAATGGATTCGCTTATTTTATGAGAAACAACTACGCAACCTGTGTGGATACTGTTATACCATAGATCATAAAGAGGCAGAATGCGGTATCATAGCAAATTTTCTACTTCAACGGCAGCGTGGTCATCTCTCAACAAACTCTATTTTAGATCCTCATGTATGGACGAATCCAGATATGCGAGGTGTTAGAAATGTTCAAGTTAATCTGCATCAAGTTCAGCAGGAGGTGTAGGAACAATCATCTTTGGTTATTGAGAACCAGCATACTGCTTTGACCATCAATGAGGAATGCATGCATGCACAGGCACATAATATCAATCCGGTATCTGATGTTGTGATGATGTCAGAGAATATTGGTCTTCTGACTCAGCAGGAAACAAACAACGCTGAGTTAAATATTCCTTTGGAGCTTTCTGAAAATCAAGGTATGTTAAGGGTTAACTTTAATTCATCCATGATTAGGAAAGATGTGGTCCATAGACATGGTAAGAGAATTAGAATGGAAGAAGGTGGGCCTAGTAACATTAATGACAAGGATAAGCAAATTGGACATGATCTAGGAAGTGGTGATACTATATCAGTTAATTCGGATGTAAATGTGGAGCAACTGCAGCAGGCTTTAAATCCACAAATGGGTCAACAATCTGAATATGGATCTAATATGGATCTCCTAAGATCTTATCTTGCATTAGGAGAATTTGATGTTACTTTTGACGATTTCAATGTCAGTAATATAGATCCAGACTCCTTTCATCCTACCAGAGCATATAAAAAACCCTTGCAAGAACTTATAGCTCAGTTTGAAGCCAATATCTCAAGTCATAACTCTAATACATCGGATGCTACATCTGATGAACAACCATCAACAAATAATCATGTCAATCTAGATGATGCCTCTCAATCACCTAATTCTTATCATTCCTTTCATGGGACAGTTTCTGAGCAAACCCAGTCCAAGCGCTTTAAGGCTTCTACATCAGGCACTAATATTCAGGTACAATCTATACATTTCAATCTCTTTTATTCTCAATCCTTTTTTACTTTATATCCTGGGTCTTTAAGTAGGTTCAACCACAAGCATAAAAATACTTTGTTATGCTATAATTGCTTGAGTGATAAAATGAAGGTGCTATCTTGGAATGTTCAAGGTTTAGCTTCCAAAGAAACAAGAGATTATCTAGGAGACATCATTCAGAGACATAATCCTGATATTGTTTTTTTAATGGAAACTAAGGTGTCAGAGACTAGAGCAAAAATTTTAACTGAACCATATTGTTATCCTAAGTCTTTGTTTATTGGCTCAATTGGTCTATCTAGAGGTATGGTACTACTATGGAAAGAGGGTTTTCCTTGTGACATTGTCTGTAGCAATGACAATATGATTCACTTACTAATTTCCTCTAATGCATCGAAGCAGGAATGGATTCTTTTATGTATTTATGGATCAACTTATTATGAGTTGAAACAAAAACAGTGGGAATTCCTTAAGGAGCTTAGTGATAATGTATTCCAACCTTGGATAGTTTTGGGTGATCTTAATATTCATCTCCACATTCAGGAAGCCTCAACAAGTAGAAATTCTTTAGATAATTGGGTCTGTAGTGTCATCAATAGTGCTGGTTTAATGGATATGGGCTATGTTGGGTCTAAACATACATGGACAAATAGAACTAATGGAAAAGGTTATAAGAGAGCAAGGATAAATATATCCCTTCAGAATTCTCATTGGGTCAAAGATTATCCCAACTCTAAAGTTTTACATCTTCCATTTTTTATCACTGTCCTCTGCTTTTTATCACAGAGACTGATTCTGTTACACCAAGAAACGTGTGGAAATTCTACAGATGTTGGTTAAAAGACTCAACGTGTGCTGAAGTAATTTCACATACTTGGGATACCTCACCAATAAATGCACATATTAATACTAAGCTTTCTAAAGTCCGTTGTAGTCTGTCAAAATGGAATAAAACTCATTTTGGTAGAATTAATATTCAAGTCCACCAGCTTCAACAATATCTCTCTCAATTGCAAGCCCTACCCTATAGTGATAATATTTCTAATGAGATATGTCTCACTATACAAAAGCTTGATTATTGGAAACGGATTAAAGCAGACTTCTGGCATCAAAGATCTGGAGCTCATTGGATTAAAGAAGCAGATGGTAACTGTAAAGACCCTCAAGCTCGTCAACGCTATTAGACTAGTCAAGAGACGTATTAGCCGCTAATAACTCGATTAGTTTAACACGAACGTTAATTAGTGAAAACTAATCTAACAACGATTTAGATACGAAATTAGTACCACTCGATAGATCTCAAAATATTATGTGGAATGGACTACTCGAACGTGTCATTTAGATATCGGATGAAGAAGATATCATCAGATGAGTATGAAGGGAAAAATGGTATTTTAGTTTTAGACCTACCTGGCTGCCCATGTCATTTGGGAGGGTGCCTTTATCATTGTCGTTGGTCTTATCTGGCCAGGCCGATCAGATAAATTCACATTTCTTTCTTATTCTTCTTCATTCTTCTATTCTCTTCTTCTTCTTTCTCCTTTTTCTTTCCTTCTTCTGTTCTTCACCTCTGGTGAATTCTTGTTAGAGTTCTGAGGTTGTGGGGTCGAGATAATTAGACAAGAGTCATGGGTTGTTACTGGAGGTGGTGTTGTTCTTGGATGGACGAAAAGAGAAGATGAAGTATTAAATCAGAGAACAATCAAATTAGGGTTTGTAGATTTATCTTCGAAGTTGTTCGGAATTGATCAGTAAGTTGAGATGTTGATAGTCACAAAATGGAAGGGTTGTTGATCAATTGAAGTTCTGAAATTATCTTGAAGATGAACTGAGAACTAGGGTTCTTGAATATGGGTCTGAGATTCGATTAAAGATGAATTAGAAGATGAAATCGATATCTAGAAGATTGATTGGAGATGGGTTTTACCGAATTAGAGTTTGAGTTTGAAGAATCATTAGAGTCGGTAGTTTGGGTTTGGTTCTGTTTTAATGAAGGTTTGGGAATCGAATTAGGTTTTAGTTGAGAATTGCTAGTGATGAAGTATGCAGGTTGCTGTTAGTTTCGAGATGAGTTGTTGAATCAAGTCAAGCGGAGAAAAAATTGAATTCCATTGCCAGGGTAACACAGATTGAGGTAATTGTTCTTCTTAGTAACTTGGTAGTGTTTGTCTACTTTCATTACTGAGTTTACGAGTTTGTTATTTGAATTAAGAACTGAGATTGATCAATGTATAGATTTCGAAGTGAACTGGTGTTGTTATGAGTTACCATAAAGAACAATAATGGTGTTGATATGAGAATAGTGTGGAATGGTTGTGTGGCTGTAATTTGGATTTTGATGTGAATTGTATGAAGAGAAAAGATGGTGTTTCTACTATTTTATAATGATTGAGGTTTAGATGAATGATTTAAATCAAGATATGGCAGAATTGTTGAAGTTCAGGGTGTATGAATGAATGTTGCTTGAGTAGGATTGTTGTGGTGGTTGGGTAATGGAGCTATACAATGAAAGTGGAGTTGCATGGAGTAGTAGTGTTGTAACGAATTGAATTGGAGATTGTTTAGTGATTGAGTTTAAGACTATTATGTTGATGTGTGTGAAGTTGATTGACAAGAATTAAAATGAATGGCTTGTAAATGGAGGAGTTATATGGAGTTGTATGAACTGGTGACGTTAAAAGGATTAAGTCTATAATTGTGGATGGTGATAGAGATGAAGGTGCAAGCAGTGTATGGAATAATGAAGTTGCAGAAGAAGTTGAGTTATGTAGTGGTGGTTATGTAATAGTTGGTGGGTTACAGGGTTTGTCTATAGGAATGGTTGTAAATGAATTATTGAAGTTAACTGATAATGTCCAACAAATGAAGTCATGTGATATGATGGATTAGATGTTGTATGGAGTTGAATCTCTCTCTCTTGTAGAAGCTTGGAAAAGCTGCAATTGCAGGTAGGCGTAGTTATTTATTGTAATTGGAATTCAGAGTTGTTTAGTATAATTGTATTGAGCTTGTTAGTATAATTGTAATGTTTGCATCGCTCTAGTCTTACCAGGTTATGTATTGCACTATGATTATGCATTAGTGTTCTTTCGCCTGAGCAAAGGCTCTGTCCTGTGCAAAGGCTTTAGCCTTAAGCCTTGCTGTTCAGTCAGATGTCCGACTGACTCATTGTGTCTGACTTAGTAAATCTGAGTGAGTTAACTCAGTGACCAGACCTGACCGGACTTGACTCAGTTGACCGATTCATGTTTGACTTTGACCTTGACCATTGACCTGACTTTAGACGTTGACCGTCAGTTGGCTCAGTGGACTGTTAGTGACCATTAGTTGACTCAAATGGACTGGACTTTAGTTTATGGGCTTGTCTAGTGGACTTGGGCTTATAGCCAGTTTCCCTAATGAGCATGTATTAGACCTTTGTGGTCTGAATTAGCCTTTGGCTTCTTCTACAAAGTTGTAGATATTCATAAGAACTAGCTAATGGACTATAGAACCAACCTAATTGGATTAGTAAACTCTTAGATATGTAAAGTTATAGAATGAGATACCATAATGGGCTTAGAACAATTAAATAGTTCACTTTGATTATAACTGGAACTTGTATGAATTATGTTATCAGCCTTGTGTGATCATTTTGGTTAGATTCTTAGAGTTCTTGTGTGATTAACATTTAGTTTATATTAACAACAATCGATTCAAAGGATGAACCAGTGGATCGTGGATCTCGAGGTAGGCGTGGCTTGTCATCAAAATAGGTGGGAATCGATAACGAACTTTCTTGTATTCATTATTATTGTTTTACAAATCAATCTTGGTGTTGTGAAATTCATGCATATCTTTGTATGCTCTGTGTGGTATGAGATGTGTGCTGACACAATATCAAATATTCTATGGCTAGGGCGATACACCGCAATATTACCTAATCGGTGTGGAATTGGCATCAATATTACTCTTCCCTTATGTGCGGCAACACACACATCTAATACATGGATGTTTACTGTTATTTATGGATGTATTTGAAGAAGTTTCTACTTTTTGTTTTACTGTCTTTCCGTGTATTAACGACCGTCGATAAAATCTGCATTGTTTTCGAATCATATTAATGTTTACTTGAAAGCTAGTTGTTATTCCTACGGGGCACCCCTTTTAGGGATGATGTGCTCACCCATTCCCACTTTCAGTTTTAGAGACAGATCATAGTTGCGCAATGGAAGCTTCGTGGCGTTGAGTCCGTTAGTTGAATAGCTTACGCTATATTTTATTTGTATATATAATTTATTTGAAAACCAAATGACTATTGTATATGTATCATTTGAGAGGAATCCTTGTATATAAATATTTCTGAGCGGGGCTAGTTTTGGGTTAAGTTTTTGTAGCAGATTTCTAAACTGAATGTTTAAGTAAATGATTTAGATTCTTAGTGCCTCTTTATTTAGTTAATCTCTTGGATTAGTCAGCTGCTAGCTTAGGGGGCGCTACAGTAACACTGCTTATTTTCATACTAAAGCGAATATGAGGAGATCTAGGAATCATATTTCCGCATTAAAGGATGTTAATGGTCAATGGCATCATACACAGAAGGATCTTGAAAATATTCTCACTACTCATTTCGCAACAATTTCTACCACTACCAATCCACAGTTCAAGTCTGATTCATTTGATATTATTAATCTTATTGTCACAATGGAGGAAAACCAAGCTTTGATTTCCATTCCATATGAGGATGAGATATATGAAGTGTTGAAAACCATTCCTAGTTGGAATACACCGGCGGGTTTCTATCAAACACGGTGGTTAACTGTTAAAGGTGATATTGTTACCTTGGTCCAAACTTTCTTTCAAACAAAAACAATGCCTTCTCATATAAATCAGACAACCACTTGTTTGATCCCAAAAACTCTTCACCCTTTAACTCCTAGTGACTATAGGCCTATTGGAATCTGCAATATCACTTATAAAATAATTTCAAAACTCCTTGTCACTAGATAGAAGCCTCGGATAGATAGGATCATTTCCCCAACACAAGCAGCCTATTTACCAAAACGGTATATAAATGATAACATTGTCGTAGCACATGAACTGATTCATTCTATGAAGAAGTCTAAAAAGAAGCATGCTTTGATAGCGCTTAAATTAGACATGTCGAAAGCTTTCGACAGAATAAAATGGCCCTTCATTGATAAGATGTTGTTATCACTTGGCTTCTGTGAAGATTGGAGAATGATTATTCAACAATGTATCTCCACAACTTGAGTTTCGGTTCGTCTTAATGGCAGCATGTGCAACTCTTATATTCCTTCTAGAGGGCTCAGACAAGGAGACCCGTTGTCTCCCTACTTATTCATCATCTCGATGGAATATCTCACTAGATCTTTAATAACAACCGAGGTACATGGCAAACTTAAAGGCATCCAAGTTAAGGAAAATTCAATAACTATCAATCATCTACTAATTGCAGATGATTGTATGTTATTTTTTCAAGATAAGAATGATGGTATTAATCAGGTGAAACACATTTTATAAAACTTTAGTGATTTATCTGGTGAAATGATTAATTTTAATAAGTCTTCAGCTTTTATTGCGGGTGATATTTCATCTGGACAGAAAGAGTTCATTCAGAGTTCACTGGGGGTTAAACAATTAGCTTCTTCGGATAAGTATCTGGGTATCCCAATCTTATTGGGTAAATCTAAAACAAGCTCATTTTCATCTATTAAAGACTCTTATGAACATAGGTTACAAGGTTGGTGCTCTAAAACACTTAATCTGGCGGCTAGAACAACCCTCATTAAATCGACTCAATACCAACTCATTATATGAGTAACTTTAAAATCCCGAAAGATGTTATAACTATATTAGATTTGATTCAAAGGAAGTTCTGGTGGGGTCGTCAGAAAACTAAAGGTTACAGTCCAGTTTCATGGAACTCACTTTGTTATCCTAAAGACGAGGGAAGACTAGCATTTAGGAATTTGGAACTGTTTAATATTGCTCTTATAACTAAGTTAGCGTGGAGACTGTGTACAGAAGAGAACAAGCCTTGGACTCAGATTATGAGGGCCAAATACTCTCCCTACTGCCACTTTCTACACCTACATGACTCACCTAAAAACTCGTCTTGGATTTGGAAAGGGCTTGAGATTGGTCTTCAATATGTTCGACAATTTCATAGATGGGATATTATGTGTGGAACAAGAGCTTTAATCTGGTATGAAAAGTGGGTAAGGGGATTAAATACTCCGCCAATACCAAAGGACAATTACTCAGATTCAGTTAGACTAGTTTATGTTTCGAATCTTATGCTTCAAAATCCAAGAAGATGGAATTCAGAGCTAGTTAAGAGGGTCTTTCCAACAGAAACAGCTGAACTTATTCTCCAAATGCACTTAGTACAAGTTGGAACTGACAAGCTCATTTTGGAATAAAGTAGGTCTGGAGAATTCACTGTTAAATCCACTTATAATGAGCTTCTAAGACAAGCTCATGTCTCTACAATAAATAGGAACAATGATATACCT
Source organism: Papaver armeniacum (assembly GCA_023531295.1). Taxonomy (NCBI): domain Eukaryota; kingdom Viridiplantae; phylum Streptophyta; class Magnoliopsida; order Ranunculales; family Papaveraceae; genus Papaver; species Papaver armeniacum. The sequence continues at coordinate 79,343 of JAJJWW010005388.1, read as the reverse complement.
AAGACAGTCTGGAAGCACATGTGGAAAATGAATGTCCCACATAAAGTCAAGATCTTTATTTGGAATGCATTAAAGATATAGTACCCACTAAAGTTAAGTTAAATAGATACAAGAAAGACATTACACCCATCTGTTCTAGATGTACACAGGCAGAGGAAACCTTGAATCATTTACTCATTGAGTGTCATCACTCAAGAGAAGTCTGGCTATGAATGAATGTTAATGTTTCATCTCTACAAGCTCAACATATTCAGGTCAAAGACTGGATACTTTCTTGGTTCTCCCATACTACTGGAAGCACACAAGTTTCAAATAACTGGATAGCAAGAGCAATGATTACTGCATGGTTTTTGTGGAAAAATAGATGTCTTAAGGAATTTGAAAACAAAAATCAAAATCTTCACTCAACAATTTACTCCATTAATAATTGTTGCAACTATGTATAGATGGAAACCATCATGGTTCAACGCCACCTATTGCTCGTTGGATACCACCTAACTCTGATGCACTGAAACTGAATATTGATGCTTCATTTGATCATACCTTTGCATGTGTTGGTGTTGGCTTAATAATTTGTATTCTACAGGTACCTGTGAAGGGATCAGGGGATGATTCTTCAATGGAGGAGTAGATCCTGAACATGCAGAATGCCTGGCCTTTCAAGAAGCTATCCATTGGGCAAAAGAAAGAGGTCTGCAAAAAGTAATCTTTGAGGGTGATTGTTTAAATGTTATTAACTCAGTGAAACATGCCAAACCTTCAGTACATTGGATGAATGAAGGGATTGTACATGAAATAAGGCACTTACTATCATCCTTTTCTTGGTATAATGGTAATTATGTAAGAAGATAGGCAAACAATGTGGCACATGTAATTGCAAACAATGCAAGAACTGGCAAATACTTTTTTGATTATGATTGTAACATCCCTGAGTTCTTTATGAAAGAAGTCAGGAATGATTAATTTGCTACCAATATTACCTGTATGTAATTTCCTTTTAGTAATACAAGTAGTTTATTTGTATCAAAAAAAATATATATATAGTCCATCGTGTATTTAGCTACTTTACATATTTGGATTTTTTTCATTACACCTTGATCATACTAAAATGTCCGGTTTTCATTAATGCTTTTTTGCATGTCTGAAAAAAATAAACCTTCCACCCCTGGTCAACAAAGAAGAAGAAAACCCAAAGTAAAAAATGAGCAAAGAGTAATTTACTTCCAAAAATCATAAATAAAAATCCCATCACATATTAATCAATCATCACCAAAATTGAAAATTTCCTATCTATTTATTTAACACAAACCCTCTATTAAAGTAAAAAAATCCATAAAGTTTGGTCATTCAGTTAATACTGATCAATTGCAGAACCTAATCTATATTGTCCATACTAAACAATCATGTGCATGCTACCAAGATAAACCAAAGAATGAGAAATGTTGAGGCTGATCACACAGGTACAAAGATTTATTTAAGCTCTATTGAGAAATGGTATAATGCATTCACCACGGTGAAATGAGAAAATTGAGATCGAGCACTTGTACCCAGCTTACTATTTCAGGATGCAATAGGCTTAAGTTAATCAGGATGCATTACTGACCAACCCTCAAGGAAGTTATGATGTACGGCAAGTTAAAACTATTACACAGGGAGTGAGTGAAGTTTATAATATGCATCCTTTGAATTTTTTGCCAACAACTGTGTAAATAACAATGATGGTCGACTAAAAAAATGTCAAGCTTAATTAGAGTATACCAGGCAAGACCCTTTTTTCCTCCAAAGTTCTTAGTTAGTAACCAAGAACTTTCATGAAATGAGATTTTCTTTCGGCATTCGATAGAACAAACTTCCTTGCATATTACAGTGAATGTTTAGATCTTCTAATCCTCCAGCCACAGATAACCAAAATAAAGCTGATCAATGATCGACGCTCCCATTCCATCCGTTCAAGAGAAGAGTCCCTCAACAATATCATCAATTTAAGATTAACTTCTCTCACATTATTTTTTGGTACAAACCCCAAGTAAAATCAACAACACCATAAGAAGAAACACCATACCTTGATGTAGTTTCTTTTCCAAGATTCCAGAGTGCCGAAGCATTCATCTATACGAATAAAAACAACATGTTAGAACTGAACAATACAGTATCTAAAATAAACCTACATAGATATAGATGCGCCAGTGAGATAAACCCAAAATTGAATAAAACTCAAATTAAGAAGTTGAAAACTGCAGATAAATACTCTAACTCTCTGTGCAACATGTATTGGTATGCAACATCAACATGAATTAAGACTTTTATCCTACAAAGGATCATACTTCTCCATACAAAATTGAATTATAGATAAAAAAAAAATTGTACTGATCTTTCTCAAATGTTAAAATAACTAAAATCAATCTCTTTTGGTACGCCTCTTGTACAATCTTCATTTCTTCTTTTGTAAACGTACAATAGCTATAGTATTACTGCCAACATTATTTTTACTTTGAGCCATTTCCATAAACATGCGCTCCTAGTTTAACTACAAAAATATAATTCTGGTACCCATCCATTTGCCGAAGTGCGATAGTATCGTTATGGATTTTAATTTAGCACTTTATCAAATTCAAATCATCTAGGAACTTACCTCTTCAATCCGAGAGAACTAAAAAATCCAAAAGAATAAAAAATGGAAGAGGATGTAAGGCGATTTTACCAAAGCCTATTAGCACACCAAACTTATTATTCTGAGTGCATATCAGTTAACTGATTCAGCAAACAATGAAAGAAATAAATAAATCAGAATACATATAAACTAAATGGTTTTACTTGCTAACAAATCAATCAATGGGCGGATTTTCTCAGTACCTTCTAACAAATCGATGGAACAATGTCACTAAATCGGAAAAATATGATCAGAAAGAAAGAGATCAAAAAGAACAGGGAGAGAAAGCCGTCGAGGAATGTTAGGGTTTTGATATCAATGGAGGTTATCAGAGAATAATAGAGTTTGCATATTAGGGTTTGGTGTGTAGAACGGCGGTAGCAGTAGATGTAATTGTTTTGATAAACGCTAGAGACGCAAGTTTGGGTAAAAACCAAATTTCCAGCGAAAAGATAGAGGAGTGGTGTGGAAATACCAAAAATTGGTGGTGTTAAAAAACCAAAGTTTTCTATTGGTCTAATTATTCTGAAGTGGGGCCAGAAGCTTTAGGAAGAGAGGTTGATTCAACTTTTAACCATAGCAGAGGAAAATCATCTGAAATCATATTACAGTAGAAACTGTTTTAATTAATACTCGATTATTTAATAAACTCTCTTAAATAATATTTTTGGCTGGAATCCTATTAGGAACAACGTCTTGAAATTAATAATTCGCTAAAATTATAAGATAATACTTTTTTGATTACCTATATAGGCCCCATATGAAATATAAATTAATAATGCATTATATATGTATTCAATACATTAATGATTTACGAAGACTTTTTGAAAAATGATTTAATTGTCTTCTGTTTTTTGTTAAAATCAATATCACATTGAATTTCATCTCTAATTTTTCTTACCATTGTAAAATTTTTTGGTGTTTTTTTCTCATAGCTCAGTAAGAAATTATTCAATGTGATTGCCGCTTTAATAGCCTCATTTCGTGAAGGGGGATTTATCGTAGAAGTTTCATCATCTTCTTCCACATCTTTATCAGTTCTTATAACGTTCTCGATTATTTATTCATCGGTTAACAACTGTGTAACTTCATTTTCTTCCGCATACTTTAGGACATCTTCGGCATTTATTGAATTGCGATAGCCCAACTTCTCGATCAAATTTTGCAAATTTTGAGTGATTTCAGTGTCTATATGTTCATCCAAATTGTCTAAACTTGTGTTTAGATAGGAAATAGAAAATATGATTGGATATTGTGTTTGTTAAAATATGATTTGATATTATTGTATTTATATAGGAAATATATAAGATATGATATGATATGATATTGTATTTTGTTTGTATAGAAACTAATTATTTGATATAAACTTTATCTATAAGTTAATAAAATATTAATTAATATGTAGATTAATAATTATTAATTTATCGGTTAATTAATATCTCGCTTAATTAATAAATTTTGATGGTCCCGACAGCATTAATTTATAGAGTTTCTACTTTATTAATATTAATTAATTTCCGATTATTAAAGGGCAATTATGTCATTATGAAAAAAAGGATAAGGGGTGAACTCAATGTAGGTTTGAATGACCCTATTTTGTTTTATTGTTAGCCCCAAAATCCTTTTGAGTGGCCCCTAAAAATGCTAGGTTACTTTGCCCAAAAGTTTCTCCCAAATGTGTTTACCATTGATCAGTCCAAAGTACAAACTCTTTTCATCAAACTAGTTTTTGTTTATTATATGATTTTATCTCCATTTGATTACACTAAATTATTAAGCTAATAAATTAAAGTTTAACCTGTAAGACATTTTTTCCTTGATGCTTATTTTAATTGTGATCGTGTTTTTTTAATAATGCATTGTTATTAACTTATTGTTGTATTTCGATTTTAGTAGCAGTAAAATAAATCTGCTACTAAGAGTTTAGAAAATTCGATTATGTATGCATTAAAATCTTAAGAGTTTAGAAACTTCATTGTGTATGCATTAAAATCTTGAGAGTTTAGGAAGAATAATTAATTGGGGGATATGGGAATTAATTGGGGGATATAGTTACAGGACAAAAACGGTGTCCCAATAGCAATTCTGGGTGACCCCTTATGTAATTATTTTTTTAATTCCTAATCTAGCCCCACTAATCAGGATTATTGATTAATTATAATTAGTAAAATGTTAAGTATTGGGGGATAAATTAGTGTGTATTTATTTTTATTTGAATTTGTGTGGGTTAGTTGAGAGTAGAAGGAGGGAAAATGGTTTTTGAATGGAAATTTTTTTGGAAAATGGAAGATGATTGTGATGAGAGAATTGTTTGCTAAGAGGTTGAAAATTTGATTTTTTTACTTTGAATCCACCATTGTTGCAAATTGAAAAAGCTTGGTGACTATGATGGTATTCAACCAAAACCCATGCCGCATTTGTCGGGAATTTTGATAAATTGTTTGCCACTATCCTGGGGTTCTGGGCGTACCCCAACGAGACTTTGTCTCGTTATTAAAATTTTTCAGGTTTTGATCTTCAAAACCTATTTTTCTAGTTTTAATCGGTCTACTTCCTACATTTATCGATTTTGAGCATGCCTAAGTAGTTCCGGCATGGTTTTTGCTTAAATTTCTATGCCGGAACATGATGAAAAGTATCCAGAAAATTGATTTTTTTTTTCACTTGACTACCGGCATTGATAGATTTACATCGAGCATGCCGGCATTTAGTTCCGGCATTGAATTTCATCACTTCCGGCGTGGTCTTCATCCTAAACAACCATGCCGGAACTCACTTCCGGCGTGGTCTTCATCCTAAATTCTATGCCGGAACATGATGAAAAGTATCCAGAAAATTGATTTTTTTTTTCACTTGACTACCGGCATTGATAGATTTATATCGAGCATTGAATTTCATCACTTCATTGAATTTCTTCATCACTTCCGGCATGGTCTTCATCATTTCCGACATGTTCTTCATCATTTCCGACATGTTCTTCATCACTTCCGGCGTGGTCTTCATCATTTCCGGCATGTTCTTTATCATTTCCGACATGTTCTTCATCACTTCCGGCAGAGAAGGAGAAGAGAATTTGAAAGGAAATGGGAAAATTTAGAATTTGAAAGAAAATGGGGAACATTTGGGTTTCAAAGTTTTATCCCTAAAAAGATTAATAAGAAGTGGAGATGGAAATGGGGATATGATTTTGTTTTTTGATTTTAAGTTTTGAGGGAAGGGTGTTTTAGTATTTTCGCCCCCAAAGGTCACCCCTTAGCACACACCATGGGTTGGGGGAAGTAATTCATATCCACCAATTAGTTTCTATATCCCCAATTGCGTGTTCTTTAGGAACTTCAATTATTTAACTTTTTTATTCCAAGGAACTTTAGTCTGTTTACCGCACGGATAACTGTTTTACGTATCCACCAGATTTCTTTTTTTTCTATAGGTTATGCATTTCCCTTAATTAATAGAAGTTTTCTAGGTTTATTAAAAGACATCCATACCCTTTTATATATTGTCAAGCCCATAATTAAATAAAATTTAAATCTAGGCCCCAAATTATTAAAATATTATGTGATGATGTTCCAACCACCACAACCACCGTCAACCACCTCCGACCACCACCGCCACCAACCACCTCCAACCACCACCACCAACCACCACCGTCAAACCACCTCTGACCACCACCACCAGTCAAACCACCTCCGACCACCACCTCCAACCACCAAACCGGGCCGCCGCCGTCCACCGCCTCCCACCACCACCATCTCCCAACACATCCATATGGAATGTGTAACTAGAATTACACATCCAGTATGGCATGTGTAACTAGAAGTTACACATCTATATGGCATGTGTACGCAAAGTTACACATTCATAAGTCATGAAACAAGCTTAACATGGGCATATGGCATGTGTAACGCAAAAGTTACACATGCATATGGCATGAGTATTTTGAAGTTACACATCCATAATAAATGTGTATCTAGAAGTTACACACTATATTTAGTAATTGAAACAATAATTTCATTTACAAAAACTTATCTATTTATCAATTGTTATTGAACACAGTAAACAAGCTAAAACACGAAATACGTAAAAAGAAATCCTAGAAATAAGCTACGAGATCTTCTAATAAAAATGTTATCTTCTCTTCTTATCTTCCTCGATTCCAAAATGCCTACGATTCGCAACAAAATAAACATCCACGAGTTAGGTTGGATGAAAAAAATCCATAGAAGCAAAACTATAGAACAATTACAAGGTGAACAACAAAGACAATTAATAGAAAGACACTTAATGACTTATCTAAGCAAGTGTAGTTAGAGTTACACATACTGTAGTATAACGGGAGTTACACATGCATCTTCTAAATAAAATATGACGTGTACTCAGCTTACACACCAAATGACTTGTGTAACTCCAGAGTTACACATGCATATAGCATGTGTAAGTAGGAGATACACATGCATCCGGCTTGTGTAATCGAAAGTTACACATGCATATGACTAGTGTAACTAGGAGTTACACTTGCATATGGAATATGCCATTTATTATGAACTTGCAAGCTTTAGTATGTGTAAGTAAAAGTTACATATAACTTGCAAGCTTTAGTATCTATCTTCAAAGTTACATATAATTGCATATGGAATATGCCATCAATAATATTCATTTCAATTCAATCACTAAAACCAGTTACACATTCAACAAGATGTGTAAGTAAAAGTTACACATCTAATTAGCATGTGTAGCTAGAAATTACACATGTATTTAGCTTGTGTAACTAGAAGTTACACATCTAATTAGCATGTGTAACTAAAAATTACACATCTATTTAGCTTGTGTAACTAGAAGTTACACATCTGGAATTTACATACCTTATTGCCTCCTAGCACCATAACATGTTTATCTCGGCTCCAACAAGGCCACTACAAGAAACCACATACTATCTCTAACCTGTAAACATAATAAAACATATTCATCAATCTCGCAAATGGAAATCAAAACATGTATGCAACATACAATGCACATCAGAACCCTTGGCGGATAATATCCATGAAAATTTAACTGCAAAAAGTATATAACAAAGGCATATCCTCACCTCAGAGTGGCTACACGATTCACACTCAACAAAGTAGATTCAACACTCAAAGAAGTACAACAACATCACCACATATGCATTTCTACTGCTAATAACTAAGAGTTACACATGTATTCTCCTAATGTAACTAAGATTTACACATATCAAACCTAAACCCAAGTATGAGGGAAAAAAGCTCGCTGCAATACTTCATGTATGATTTCAGGTTCAAGCTTCCATTCAATCAACTTCAAATCATTAACTCAAAAACTCGGTTTCACAATCAAACCATGAATCACATGATGCAAATGACAAGAAAGCATTTGAGAATCCATATACTACCTTTACAAGGATGCATAATTCAACAGTAAAAACCAATCATTCACAGGGATGCTAACGTAGTCAATTTATCAGAACAAGTTAACCTTGATCACAACAAAAATATAAACATTTAAAAAAGAAGAGAACCTTGTGAAATCAACTAATTACCTATGACCACTAGCATCATTAGTAGAAACTTAAAATAGTTCATCCTCTATCTTCTCATCATCTCCTTCAATTCATCAATTCTGAAAAACAGCACCACTGACTTCAAAATCCTCCTTCAAACCTGCTCCAATACCACCACCTCTACCACTACAGACCTCCTCATACTCCTCCGAACCTCGTGATCTCCCCCACCAACACCACCATACATTCGTTAACCAAACTCAACACGTGTAGTCAAGATAAGCAAGATAAAAACACCAACAAGAGTCCACAACTAGCTCCATTATAATTATGAGAGATCAGTGTTTTTATTAAATGAAGAATATCTTCTCAGCTGATTGAATTCAACTAGTATTATCAACAAATCGGCAGAAACAATAAACCTAAACATACCTAGATTCAAAACCTGTTGATTCAATAAAAATTATGTTCTTCTCCGATCTGAATAAAGTCAATGAAACAAAAATCAGAACCTAATCAAACTAAGAAAGTAGAACTACTAAATGAGGAAAACCTATTGAATCAAATCGAAAACCTTACCTGAAGTAGCTTCGAAACAACAAATTAGAGTCAATTTTATTTCTGAATCACATAATTAGGAATTTCAATTGAATTAAATAGGATCGGAAGGGAGAAACTTATCTTTCTCAGCTTTTTGTTGTTGAATCTTCAGATCTAATTGTTGATGACGAATTCCATTGTCTCTCGCATCTCGATTTCGACTTACTCACAAACGAATGAAGATCTAGATTTAAACATCATCGAAACACAGACACGTAAATAGAGACCGATGAAGCTTATCATTTTTGCTCTTCGTCAGTACATACCGACGACCATAGATGACATAGATCGAAACCACTAAATTATTTTAGCAGAAGATATAGTAGAACAAAAACCTCTATACATAATTGATTTTTTCTAATCACAAATTGATTTGCTTGCAAATTGTTGATGTGAAATCAAATCAGAAGATTACATCTTGTACAATCGAATGGATAAAACCCTAGAAAATGAATCTATGAGAGCGGCTCCACTTTTCTATAAGCAAAATCAGGATAAAAATACCGAACAATAACGAAATAGGTGAGTCTCTGGACATGAATGCAATTCATCCAAACTAAAATTGTAGCTAATAATTAAGACCCCATGTGGGAATAGTGGTCCCACTTAAACAACCTTGCATGATATCATGTGAGTATCGGTTTTGATGGAATTTCTTTGAAAGGGTATGTCTAAGACCAGATGTAATCATCAATTTTTTTCTTTTATTATGCTTCAAAAAAAAAAAAAACATTTAAACAGCCTTGCATGATATCATTTGAGTATTGCTTTTGATGAAGTTTCTTTGAAAGAAAATCTCCGAAACCCTATGTCACCTTCATTTTTTTTTTTTTTTTTTATGCTTCAAAAAAAAAAAAATCATCAATATTTTTGAATACCCTAGCACCACTGTTTTCTGAGCAGCGATGGAGGTGGGGTGGCTTACCTAGGCTCAAGCCCCCAAATCGGTAGAAGTCTTGTTTATGCCTTGTGATTTTTCGTGAAAAAACACAAAGCCCAGTAACATTTTGATTAGCTAATGAGTAATTAAAAGAAAAGCCAAAAGTAAAGTCAAGATGTAATCATGAGAAGATCTAAGGGCATATAATGAGTGTATAGCTATAGTCTATATTACTTAGTTTACTGTTAATTAATGTGTAAAAGGAGATCGGAAGGAAGAGCTGATGACACGTTCTCGAATAGACGTATGTATGGACGAGATGGAGTTTATTTATTTCTTTTTCTTTTTTCCAGAATTGAACTGCTAGATTACTTGATTGGTCATCAATTAATTTTGATTTAAGGTAAGGGCATGTAGTCAGTCCCACCTTATAAAGTGAGTATTAGCAGATGAATTTGTTTAGCTTTTGCTATTGGTTTTGCTCTCTTTGGTTTTTTTGTGAGCTTCGTCTTCATCTTTTGTTGTATGCGCCTGCACACGGCTTATATACCCTTTAATATATTCTTTTTTGACCGATCAAAAAAATAAAAATAAAGTGAGTATTTATAACAAGGGCGGGCAATGGAGCTTGCAGCTTTCCGAAGTGTATTAAACTTTAATCATCAAGATTCGAGACGTTTATCGATTTCTGTTTGAGATATGCAGGGTTCAGACTTCTGTCAGCATACCACCGTGCAAACGGCTATCTAGTAATTTGTTAAGTGAATTTAATAGTTCACGGGAAAATAAATTTAGCCCCCCTGAACTTAAATTTCTAGATCCGTCGCTGTTTCTGAGAACCCGTTATATGTATATATGCCCGATGGAAAACAACCATGAAAATATGGATATTTGAACAAGGTCATCACGTACACGTAGCCCATTATTGCACCATTATGGGGTTCGGTTAAAATCCATTTTAAAAATAGGGTTATTAAAAATATTCTCAAACTTAAGGGCTAAAATGTTGATAATCAAAATTGAAGATGAGAAGCCAAAACAAGATTACGGTTATGACAAGTTTAGCTTACAAAATTCATGGGAATGTGTAACAAGAATAGACTCTCTAAATGGGAATGTGTAACAAGAATAGACTCTCTAAATTCAGCTCTGTATCAGAACCCGCAATTCAATTTTCTTCGCCAAAGGGTTTTAAGACGTCAAGGGCGCCTTGAATAGCTTGATTCAAATTCTCGTCATCTATGCCAAACCGATCAGCACCACCATAGTTCCTTGAACACCAAGTGTAGCATCTGCTGGTGGTAGAATGGTTGCATCCAACCTAGAAAGTGCACTTAGAATGAATAGCAACTATTTCCTTTGGATTATTTATGGCATCACTAGCGGCCAAAGGATCTATCAAAAGCTCCCTCGGGTTTCTATTCTTGGCTTGCAATAGCTCTTTTCTTTATCTGCTTGCGGCTTGCCAAGTAGTACTTAGTCTTCGAAGGCAATTCAAACATATATAGCATTAGAAAACAATTCAATATTTGCTTAATGTTCTAATGAAAGAAAATCGACACTTGTAGCTTTTCAGATCCTCTAATACAATTCTCAGTATCAATACCCTAACGGCTAACGCACTGCACCATCTTAATTATCAATGCCGTCACCTTGCTTTGAAGCTAACATTGCAACAGGGCTAATACTACTAGCACCTTTCGGGTCAATTCTTAACGCCATATAAATTTTTGCATCCATTCTTAAGTGTCTCGGGAGCAGCATCAACACCACGACAAGCAGCAACAATTACTTGTCCAGTTTATGTAGCTAACGGATCATGACCTAATGATGTCATCTTCGGTCAAGATTTGTTTACCTGTTGCGAAAGCGATGTTTGTCAAAAGAAAAGAAAAAACCGATAGAGCTAGTAATGCTCTTTCTGCTAGATAGCATTCAAGTGTTTGTAAGATGTCAGCTTCATTTTGCTGGTTTAAGAGATAAAGCTAAAACACGCCATTAAGTAATTCTTTTTCAATTTCTTTAATTATCTTTATAAGAACATGCTATGTTGTAAAAGGCGAGCGCCTAGGGCGCCTAGGCGCCCAAGGCGCACTAAGCGCAAGTCCAGCGCCCGAGTAACTCAGTTCTGCACTACTTTCCACCCCGACGCCTTAGGCGTGCGAGTTTGGCGCTTTTGGCGCCTCGCGGAAGTCTTAGGCGCTAGCCTAAGCGTCAAAGGCGCTCCCCAACTCGCCAAACTCCACACTAAATATGGTAATATATGGTAACATGCAAGATTAGGGTTCCTTGTCTGCCTCTTTTCTTCTTCATAATCTCGTCAATAATAAACGTGATTGAGGGAATGATTTGTTATTCCTAATCAATTATAGTAAATGTAAAACTTAATTCATAAATGCAAATATTAGCTATTTCCTTTCTCAGTATTATTCCATCAATCACCGGAAATATTGCATGACCTAAAGATGGTAAGAAATACTCCCTCCGTTCCACTTTAGATGATGTTTTTGGAGTTTTCACGCAGATTAAGAAATGAAGAGAGATATGAAAATTTTCCATCTATACCCTTAAGAAAAGTCTTCAAACATTAATTACTATTAGGGCACTTAAAATTAAACTTATAGTTCCAAGTAGGGGTGGGACTTGGGTTGGTTGGTCGGGTTGGAAGGCTTGGCCGAGGCAGACCGGAGGTAGAAATTCTTTGCCCAGATTGCCCATGGAACCCGTGGAGGTGCTGCGCAAGTCCCGCCCAAGTTATATTCCTCGGGTTGATCCATGCTAATACTTTACAACATAAAAATTGTGGACATAGAATGGGGTTAGTTAGTAGACTCATATATATATATATATATATATATATACACACACATAGAAACCCTAATGACCTTAATTTAAGTCTTAAATTACTCCCTCCGTCTCTAATTAACAGTCCTAATTGACTTTGTCAAAATATTAAGGAAATCCTATAAAATGTCATGACTAACCCTTGACTAGCCCTATTTAATGTTATGTTATTACCAAAATTAAAAGTATGTAGAAATAATTAGAAGCTTTATTAGGAATTTTATAACTATTCATAAATGTTTTAATTTAAAAAAGGAATGACGATTAATACAAAGATATTGAATAGATATATATGGTGATAATATTTAAGATATTGAATTAAGTTTATATTAAAAAAGATTTTATGATTATAAAAAATAAAGGGTATATTTGATAGTTTAAGGGAAAAATATGTCTATAAACAGAGCGGACAGATAAAAAAAGACAGACCAAAGTAGAAATTAGGACAGATAAAAAAAGACAGAGGGAGTAATTTTTTATTAATGTTAATGTGATAATAACAAATTTTAGTAATTATAAGATTTAATTATTGTATTTAGCTTAAATTTCCAAATAACTTATGATTAATAATCATATTGAATTAATAATGAGATAGATATATGATTTATACTTTCATTATTAGGTTTGAAGATAATGACTAAAATTGATTTTAATAGATAATACTACCAATTGTAAAAATAGTTTATATAATTATATTATAGTTCCTCGGTTTGGGTGGGTTGCTCGGGTTAGAAATTTTTGTGCCCATGCTTGCCCAAGTTTAACTCGGGTTTATTAAAACTGTACCCGAGCTTGCCCAAACTTTTAAAATACATTGCCCATGCCCGCCCAACGTTCAGGTTGGGCGTGGGTTGGGTGGGTTGACCCAACCCAAGTCCCACCCCTAGTTCCAAGACAAAATGTTAGGGTGTTATTGGAAGTTTTGTGGAAAAATATGAAAACCTTCAAGTATTGTGGAACAAAAAAAATAACCCTAAAACATCATCTAAAATGGAACGGAGGGAGTATTAATATCTTGGAGAATAACTATATTATCAATCACCGGAAATATTGCATGACCAAAATATGGTAAGAAATATTAATATCTTGGAGAATAACTTGATTGGTTTTTATTTCCTAATACAATTACAGTAATTGGTTTTTACTTAATCTAATTTTGGAAAAATCAGAGTATTACCACAAGTCAATGACGGAAACTACGGAAAGTAACGTGATTGATGTAAAAGATTTATTCGGATTGCAGGAATATTTCTCGCATCACCATTAAGGAAAGTCAATGAAGATAAAAGTTGGCAATACAAGTGGAGCTAAAATTTCATCTTCGTCAAATCATCCTCTTGCCTCCATGTCTTGCTTTTTATCCTCAATGAATATGAAGATGTGTTTGAAGTTATTCCCGAAGTGCTCATATCAGTACTCATAGTTGTTCTACATATACTTGTACACGTAAAAGCAGTCAAATTCTGAAATTCATCTCTTTAAATGATCACCTTGCTGTACAGATATAAACACTTCCAGAATTGCTTGTATGTACTCATTAAGACTTGGTAATAACGTCTTGGCTTCCTCAAAGAAATTGTATCCCCGATGCAGTGCCCCATCCTCACTGTCTGCTTCGACTGTTATATCCTTCTAGCAAGAAAGTGTTCTTTTTGCTAATTATTTAACTCAGTGGTATGGAAATCTTTCGTTGAAAAGTCTAAAAGAGCATAAAGGTAACACTGATCGCCTAGGGCGCCTTAGGCGCGCCTAGGCGACTAGGCGACGGGCTTGGCGCCTCGCCTCGCCTAGCGCCTAACACAACATATAGATCATGGAGTACGTTTGTTTCAGTTTCAGACCTATATATCTAGGGAATGGATCAAACAAGCATAAAAGCAAAAACAGAGAAAATTAACTTACAGAAATCTTGTAACAAAGAGATTTCAATAACTGTGATTATGAAATCTTTTACAACAAGCTTAATCAAAGATAGATACTTTAAATAATGCAAACCTAGACTACTTATTATTAACAAGATACTTAGGAGGAAAAAAAAATCATCCCGAGAGAGTGAAAAAACCCTCTAAGTATCTCATTACCCTAGCTAGAACGCTACTACAAAATAAAAAACTTAAACAAAGTAACCCACTCCCTACGTATTTATTCAAATTGATCAGTCGAACAAAGGCAAGACATTCAAAATTGAATGTGCATGCACACAAGCAGTAAAAATGTGTTCCGCTGATAGATTGTTAAATTCCCAAGGCATGTTCGAATTGGCGGTCACTTAGCTCGGAAAGAGACGAAGGAAGATCTCTTGTTTGCGCATCACTCTCAAGAGAACGAACTGGACCGGCATCGATGCCGAATAACGATAACAAAGAGTCTTGAATGTTGGGCTTCATGCCGACAAGTCTTCCGCGCAAGGGTCCAGTGAATCTTTCTGTGAACTCTTCATTTGCTCTCGGAAAATAAATTATAACACGGTCATCAGATGGTAGATAACTCTTCAGCTCTACAGAAAACCCTAATACAATAGATGTGGGGTTATTATCTCCTTCTGGTTGAAGACAGATAGAAATACCATCATCAAGTTTACCCGTTAAAAATGAAATAACTTCTAAGTATGGGAAATTTGAGCAAGCAGTTCAGTTTAATAGAATTCCCAAGTTCTGTAATCATTGCAATACAATAGGGCATTTTGTAGTTGAATGCCGTATAAAGAGAAGAGAAAATGATAAGAAGGAGAATCCTCAGAAGAAGCAACAACAACGATACACACCAAAAAAGACTCAAAATCAATCTTCTGTTGGCTTTGATATAGGCCCTATCATTCAGCAAATTGAATTAGTTCCACATACAGATGAAGGTGAAAGCAGCTCTTCACCAAATATTGGTTCTACAGAGAATGGTGGATTTACTGGACTTTTGCAGTCTAATCAGGAATTCCCAATTTTATCAGTGGGCAAAATGCTTGATGTGAGTACTAGTATTCCTCCACCAAGTTCTATACCAGCTTTGAGTATTGATATTCCTCCACCAAGCTCTAATGCTGAAGTGATCTCAGCTATATCGACTGAATTAGATGAAGTTGTTACTGCACAAGTTTTAACAACTATTCAGAATGAAGTTGGTGAACATGAAGTGTGAAAAGAGGTTACTGGTAAATCAGCTAAGGCAAGAAAGTTAAATTCTCAAGGTGATGGTGGTAAGATTTCTGTTTCTCCTAGTAAATTTCATACACTTATTGAAGTTGTGGAAAAACAAGAGTCATTTTCTAGGATTGTTGCCAAACCTACTAAAGGAAAAACAGTTAAAGGGATGCCAAATGTAACTACAAGGAAGCAAGCATCTAATTCTGTGAAGATTAATTCTGGTTCAGGGAGTTCTAGTAATTCCCAAATCTCTCAATCTCAATGAGAGTAATGTATTGGAATATCATAGGTTTGAGAAGAGCTCAAGCCAAAGATAAACTAAGAAGTTTAGTAAGTAATTTCAGTCCTTCACTACTTTGGGTTGGTAAACCAAAAATAAAAGTTACTAATAGTATTTTGAGACAAATAAAGTTACGTGGTATGAATCAAATGGTAATACATAACTCTAGCAATACGCACAAACGTAATATTTGGCTTTTTTGGCATTCTTCATTATCTGTTCCATCAGTTATTTCCAGCATAATGCAAGCAATTACAGTTCAAGTAGGAGATGTCTTAGTTACAGGCATTCACGCAACTTGTCTTACTGTAGACATAAGAAGTTTATGGGAAGAATTAATTGAAGTGAGTGAATTAAATCTGCCATGGTTGGTGATAGGAGATTTTAATGTGGTGCTCAGTTATGAGGAGAAAAAAGGTGGCAGAACTCCATTAAGAATTTCAATGCAGGAAATTTAGCAACTGTATGGAATCTTGTAATTTAGTTCAGGCACCAAAGTCTGGTATCAAATTTTCTTGGTGCAATAACAGAGTGAGAAAGAAAAGAATCCTGTGTGATTTAGATAAGGCTTTTTTCAATGTTAAATGGATTGAGAAGTTTGAAGGTTAGTGTTACAAAGTGCATGTTAGAGGAACATCCGATCATGGAGCTCTTTTAGGTGGAGTTGTTAACCTTACAAAACCAACAAACACTCCTTTTAAATATCAACCAGTGTGGACAACTCATCCAAATTTTTTAAAAGTTATTCAAGAATCCTGGGAAGAAGAATGTAATGTAAATCCAGTTTTTAGTTTTACTTATAAACTTAAAAGGTTGAAAGCCATTTTGAAGAAGTGGAATTGGGAAGTATTTGGGGATCTCAGAGTCACGGTTAAAACTACTGAAGAGAAAGTTCTAGCTGCTTCTTTGGAGTCTGATGCTGACCCTGAAAATATTGAACTACTAGATAAACTAGTAACTGCAAGGGGGGAACATGAGCTTGCTTCTCAATAGTACAATGAGCTTATGAGGGTGAAATCAAAAATTCAATAGGTTAAGGAAGGAGGGGCCAACACTGCATTTTTCCACTCATCTATGAGAATAAGAAACACTTTCAATAATATTTCAGAACTTGAAGACTCTGAAGGGAATTTAATAACAAATCAAGATCAGATTGCTGATGTCTTAGTGTCTCACTACAAGAAGAAATTTGAGAGAAGGAATGTGGAATATGATGAAGATCTTTTTGAAGCAATTCCTAGAATTCTAACTGAAGATGATAATAATTTTCTTGATGTTGTTCCTTCTCAAGATGAAATAAAAAAATCAGTTTTTAGAATGAATGCAAATAGTGCTCCTGGACCAGATGGATTTCCTGGAAGTTTCTATAAATTTGCATGGGAGGTGATTGGGAAAGATTTGATTTATGCTATTCAATACTGCTGGAGCAACAGATTCATACCAAAAGGTTTCAATTCAAATTTATTATTTCTACTTCCTAAAATTCAAGGGGCCAAGAAAGCTGAGCATTTTAGACCAATTGGGCTTGCAAATTTCAATTTTAAGATCATTACTAGAATCATTACACATAGAATTGGTACACTGATTGGGAAGATGATTTCAGAGCAACAAGGAGCTTTTATAAAACGAATAAATATTCAAGAAAAGATTGTTCTTTCTTCTGAATTAGTAAATGAACTTGAAGTTAAAAGGAGGGGTGGAAATGTGGGTCTCAAAATTGATATAACTCAGGCATACGACTCCTTAAGATGGGATTTTTTGTTTGAAGTAATGAGAAAATTTGGTTTCTCAGAAATTCGTATTAGTTGGCTAAAGGAGATATTTGATTCAGCTAGAATATTTGTTCTTGTTAATGGAGGTCCTTGTGGATTTTTTGAAGTTGGGAGAGGCTTGAGGCAGGGGGACCCTCTATCACCAATTCTTTTTGTTCTAGCTGAGGAAGTGTTGAGTAGAAACATCACAAAAATGGTGCAGCATGGTAAATTGCAGTCAATGGTGTGCAGAGGTGGTTGTCAGCCAACACATTTAATGTTTGCTAATGACATCTTCATTTTCTGCAATGGTAACAAGAAACCTCTGAAAAATTTAATATCTTTACTAATACAGTACCAAAATAGCTCAAGACAAGCGATTAATAAAGCCAAAAGCAAATGCTTTGTGGGGGGAGTTTCAGTAGCAAGAAAGCAGGAGATTGTTGATTCTTACAAATGGATCTTTCATCATTTCCAGATAAGTATTTAGGAGTTATTCTTAACCCTTGAAGAGTAAAAACACAGCAAGTCTTGGGAATGTTTGAGATGATACAAAAAATGCTTGCCGGCTGGATGGGCAAGTTATTAGCATTCTATGCAAGATTAACCCTTGTAAAACATGTATTATGCAGTATGCCAATTTACACAATGGCTGTGTATAAATGGCCAAAGACAGTGATACAAACCTGTGAGAGAATTATCAGGAATTTTTTGTGGTCAGGAGATCCTAATGTGAAGAAATTAATTACTATAAAATGGGATGAAGTAAATGCTCCAGTGGAGGAAGGGGGTTTGGGTCTAAGAAGATTAGAAATTATGAATAAAGCTTTGCTGATGAAGTTACTATGGAAAATAGAAAATGTAGATGAAGAATGGTCTTTGTTCATGAGGGATAAAAACAAAGATAACATGGAGAATGGATTTAATATTATAAACAGTCTTCTATTTGGCCAGGTTTGAAATGGGTTATAACAGAAATGAATGAAGGCAGTAGATGGATGGTGGGTGATGACAAAAAGATATATGTGTGGAGAGATAAATGGATAAAGGAGAATGCCTTAATTGAGAGTTATGATGAGGGTGATTATGTAAAACAACATGCCAAGCTCAAAGTAGAAGATCTCATTAAAGATGGTGAATGGCATATTCCTGCTCCAATATTACATTACTTTCAAGCAAGTGAACTGCCAACATTGATGAATGGACATGACAAGAAAGTGTGGGCTCAAGATATAACTGGTACATTCTCAGTGGCTGGGGCAGCTCAAATGCTAAGGATGAAATATGCTACTGTGCCATGGGCAAAGCAAATATGGAGTCCTTGTGTGCATCCTTATACATCAAGAAATCTATGGAAAATCTTAAGAGGAGCTT
The DNA here is from genome assembly GCA_023531295.1 of Papaver armeniacum. Classification (NCBI taxonomy): domain Eukaryota; kingdom Viridiplantae; phylum Streptophyta; class Magnoliopsida; order Ranunculales; family Papaveraceae; genus Papaver; species Papaver armeniacum. The sequence goes on along the minus strand of JAJJWW010005388.1, from coordinate 60,312 downwards.
GTGCAACAGAGGAATCTGTCAGGAAAAAGGGTTTTTCAACAGTTTCAAAATGTTACTTATGTAGCAATGATCATGACAGAATGGACCATATACTCTGCCATTGTACTTTTAGTACAAAAATATGGCATTGGGTAAGTGGTATTTTTCGTTGCATAATTCCAAAAAGCTTCGAGGATGTAATGATGATATCCAGAGGTAAAAGCTCAGCTGTAAAGGAAGTATGGTACAATTGTGCATTCAATACTATGGTGGAAATATGGTTTACAAGAAACTATGCACTGCATGAAGGCATGAAACTTGATGTGGAAAAACTCAAGCAAAGAATAATGAAAATTACAGGTGAATGTAGTACAAGAATGAAAGGGAAAATGTGGGGAACAATGTATGACTTACAGATCCTTTTATTCTTTGGCATACCAGGGATTCAAACTAAAATTACAAGAGTGATACAATGTTTCTTTCAATTGCCAAGGTTGAATCAAGTGTTAATATGATGTGATGGAGCTTCCAAGGGTAATCCAGGTGTTGCAGGGTTGGGATTTGTGGCAAGATCCAGCTCAGGGTTGTGTGTTGGTGCTGCTTCAGGTGGATTGGGAATAGAAACCAATTACTTTAATGGCTCTTGTTGTTGCTGGTGAATGGGCTGTGAGAAAATCTTTTCAGGAGGTATGTTTCCAATTAGATTCAAATGCAGTTCTTGTGGCTTTCTCCACAGACATGGTGCCCTGGATTGTTAAAAGCAGATGGGAAAAAATAAAGAGACATATATTAAGCATCAACTTGAAACATTCTTACAGAGAAGTAAACTTCTCTGCAGACAATATGGCCAAGAAGGGAGCTTTACTAAACAGAGGAGTAGTGATATATTATGAAGGAAAACCTGAATTTCTGGGAAGAATGGAAACTGAAGAAGACATTTACTTTAGATTCTCCTAGATAAAGTGTTTGAATGTAATATCACTGTCTGTATGTGTTTTAGTTTTTCCCTTTAACAATAAGTCTTTTGGATGATTTTTTGTAATCTTTGGTTAAAATTTTGAGTAATAAAATTAATTATTTAGAAGAAAAAAATTTCACTTTGTGACCGAAGCAAGCCTGGAACGGCCATTTCCTGGTTTAGGCCGGGATTTTACAGATTGATCTCTTGAATCAAAAGTACTCCCGTGCAGTACATTTTTTAGGGTTTAGATTCGTTTCTCACCCACACACCCAAAATTACCAAAATCACCAGAAATGATTTTCACCCACAAACCATTGGCGACCACAGTGGGAGATTAATCTCTCGGTTGCAATACCAATTTCCAATTTCCAATTTCATTTTTTCAATCCCGATCTCAAGATGGTAGAACTCAGGTCCGGATCAGCAACAAACCCTGAAAATATTAGCGATGAGATTACTCTTAGTATTAATGTTTCTTCCAGTGGCATTAATACGCCACCTGTCAACACCAACGGCGCGGAAAACGTTCCTTCAGGCGTTACACCTCCAGTCACCATAGCCAGAGCCGCTGCCGCCACCCCCAACGTTTCTTCAAGTGTGACACCTCCAACAGTCACCAGAGTCGCTGCTACTCCACCATCAGGACGAGAGACTGGGGGAGCCAGAGGAAGCCGATCCCTTATTACCATTGCTGATTTGATGGAAATACAAGAAGTTTTTGCTAAGGCTCAGACAGACATGTCCACAACTCAAAATGAGCGAAACAATGAATATCCGAATGATTAGTCAAGGGATTCAGAATTCGGGCGTTAGATTGTTATAAACCAAATGTGACCGAACATCAATTGGTGGAGTTATGCATTAATGCTTTCTGGGGACTCTGTTCACAAAACCATGTAATCTATGACGGAGCATGTGTGTGAGACTTTTTATTCCTCTAAGGTGCAGCGCCGAGATATATTTTCAAGCTTTCAGCCGTGTTGCATTGGCGCTTCGAACTTTGCTCCAGGAGCCGCTTCTACTTTTCGCTCCAGAAGCCGCTCCGCTTCGACGTTCTCTCCAGAAGCCGCTCCGCTTCAACGTTTCTATCCAGGAGCCACTTCAACGTCTTACCCCCAGAAGCCGCTTCTCTTCAACGTTTCTCTCCAGAAGCTGTTCCGCTTCAACATTTCGCTCCAGAAGCCGCTTCAACGTTTCTCTCCAAGAGCCGCTCCGCTTCAACGTTTTCTCCAGAAGTCGACACTCCTCCCTGTCAAGGATCGTAATCACAGCCAGCCAAGGTTCGTAGTTGTGACCACTTTTTGATCCATCCCGCCAAACCTCGTGGTCGTGGGAAGTTTACTCGCTTACGCATCCAGCCAATACCTTTGCTTCCATGGACGCCCATGTAATTTCAGCAAACCTATTTTGGTTCCCACGATGATGTAGTCTCTTCCGATCACATCTGCTGCCAAGAACTGTTGATGCTCGTTTGTCAGAGCTTTACCATAGCAACAACCACTACAAAGGTAATCCATACTTCTCCATGTTTTAGTTTCACGTGGAAGAAGTAATAGAATCACCAGTACGGATGCAAGATGATGTCTTTATCATGGTCAACTCACCGACCATACAAGATAGAAACATGTAAACCACACTTGGGGACTGAGGCTCTACACGGGATCCCTTCACTGTCAAAGATCAGAAGACACGACCAACCAAAAATCATAGCCACGACAAGGTCATCCACCCTTCAAAGGTGTACCGTAAGAATATCATCACCTCTCTATCTAGAAGGCGCCTGCAACATTTTACGAGGCCGCGGCGGTTCCCAAGCCTACTCAGAGAAAACAACTTCAGTAACCAAAGAGTGCGACTGGGACTGCTCATCACGATCCATCCCGACAACAATCAAGCATTCATGAGATAACTCCAGAGATGCGGCTGAAATATTTTCTTGAAGAGACAGAGGAAGCCACGATTAACGACATAACTCCCTCACTTCTACCTCTTCGTTATCCAAAATATTTTGTCCATGTGATATTCCAAGCATCCCAGCATCACATCCAGGAGAGTATGATAAGATTCTATCAAATCCCATAGGCGTGGATTCAAGGCGATGCAATTAAAGTAGGCTACACTTGGGGACTGAAGCCTTATTCATAATTAGAAGCTTAAACGCAGTCACCACCTTACCAGTGAATATGTAGAAGAAGCACATCTTCCACGAGAAAATAGGTTCAGGATAATTACACATGGGGACTACCAGAATGGGATGCCTTCACTGCCCTCAACCAGTTTATTTCCGATTTCAACATCATCACTGTCGAAGTTTTACGAGCTGCAAGAATTTCTCAACATGAAGCCGTATCGGATCTAACAGAAGTATAACTGGGGACTGCTCACCGCATCCCGTTCCATGCAATAGTCCAAGATTCAGAAGATGGTTCAAAGGATGTCGCTTGGAACGAAGTCCTTAAAGATTTGATAGCAGCACATCGTCAACGCAACGCTCTCAGCTCGTCTACTTCACCCAATGGCTCCAGAAGATTTTGACCATGCAAGCATCCACAGCATATCATCATCGTAATCAGAAAGTCCAGGCACCAAATAACCTAAATCAAGGATGGACCAACAACGCAACCACAATCTCCAAGAATAGCCCTGACATGATCATTGCCGAGCATATATTTCATCCATTTATCCCAATATCGCAATGGAGTTTGGTAAATTTTGAAATCCACTGGAGAGTTTAGATACTCATTCTTCTGGAGTTAGGGCCTTATTACACATTCTAGAAAAGATCGATGGTACTGTTGGGTGGATACATGCGAGAGCACCTACCTTGAGTTCTCCTGGCTTGCCTTGCTGTTGATTATAACTATTGGGGATTGCTTTGTTTCCATTAATGCTCGCTCTACCACCGCTAACAAATTACGAAGATGAGCCATATGCTGCAGATGAAAGCACGGAGCCGGACGAACAACAAAAACAGAAGAGGGTCGATACCCCTTTTCAAACGAACACAGTTTCTAGAGTTTGAACAGAATAAGGATTCCTTATTGATCCATGAACGGGAATAGATGACTAGGCGCACCACACTCATGCTCCATAGTCGAATAAGTAGTGTTCCAATATCTCCGCTCCATGACCGAACCAGCAGCGCGCCAGCACGAGGAACACCAGTCACTCAACCTATAAACGCTCCATGGCTCCAGCACTCCGTGGTCAAGCCAACTCTCCATGGCTCCAGTACTCCGTGGTCAAGGGAACTCTCCATGACTCCAGCATTCTATGGTTAAGTTAGCGCCAACGCTCCAGCATTCCGTGATCCAACAAGCAAGCCTTCCAAGTGCCATTTCCACCATTCCACGGACTGAAAGCCATCAGCGCTATCATGACCATTTGGTAGCCAAAGTTCCAGTGCCATATCACCGCTTGGTAGCCAAAGTTCCAGTTCCATCATCACTGCTTGGTAGCCAAAGTTCCAGCGCCATCATCACCGTTTGGTAGCCAAAGTTCCAGCGCTATATTTCCACCATTCCACGAATCAGGAGCCAGCCGTGCCATCTCTGCTTCTCCGTGATCTAGCCAGCCAAGTGCCATCCACCGCTTCACGGACCTAGCCAACAGCACCGCTCCACGGACCTAACCAACATCGTTGCTCCGCGGATCTAGCCAGCAGCACCATTCCATGGGTGTATCCAAGCAAGCAGCGTCGTCCATCATTCAAAGCCAACAACGCCATCTACCTTTCCTAGCCAGCCAGCGCCCGTTCCGCGAACCAAGTTGCAGTGCCAGCTCTGCCGATTAGTTGCCAAAGTTACAGTGATGATGCTAGCACCCCATGGCCAAGCCAAATTTATGCGAAGCCGCCAATGCAAGGATCACAGATTCTTCGTGCCTCTTGACAAAGGTTAGCCAAATCTTCCTGACAATCTCTTCATGACTTGTTGTTTCGATTTTATCCTCGTCTGTCACCATCTCATGCTTACCCCGCAACAATGCCATTGTTCCGAGCTAAGCAGGGGACTTAATATTGATGGTGGTTTTTAGCTTAGGGTTAAAATCGTAAAACCTTGCATCTGATGTGACGTCACTCTGCAAGGAAACAGAGCCATGTGTGCTAACCTCTCCACTGGCATATTTATTGAGTCGTTCAATATATTTACATGAAATTTATCCAGACTGGCGAATGTAGCAACCATCCCAGACGTTCTGTAAATTTCGGCGCCTTGCCTATATTCACTTAATATAAGTTCCTTTGAATGCCTTCTATGCTATGTTCCTCGGCTGAACCCTTAATGTTGATATGGCATGACGATTTGTGTTCACTCCAGCAGAGTAGAACGAATTTCCAAGTATCAAGGATAAGGTCTATGTTCCCCGGCTGAACCCTTAATGTTGACATGGCATGACGATTTGTGTTCACTCGCAGCAGAGTAGCACGAATTTCCAAGTATCAAGGATAAGGTTTTTACAAAAGGTATTCAATCAGAAAAGCATGCTGCTCTCTCGCAAAAAACTTAAGAGAACTCTGTGTCAACACATAAAATTCAATCAACTGCTCTAACTAACTTGCAAAAGTTAGGGTTTTGCGCCTCGCGCAATATATCAGACCTTCCTTGTCGAAATTAAGCCTAGGCAAACTAGGTAATTAATCCGCCATGGATTAGCAGGTGCAAAACCTCGCCTAATCGAAAAAAGCAGGAGCCGCAAAGCAAAAGGGAGGCGTGGCCATGCCTTAGGCCAGCTGGCGCCACTTGCCATTGGCCGCGCCCCATCCTAAACCGGCCCTATTTCCCTCGACCAATCAGGTTGCTTTAAACTCGCCACACACACATAAGTTGTGGCTGGGTCCATACTTGTCGGCCCCATTTCCCATCGACCAATCAGATTGCTCTAAAGCCGCAACACTCACACCAGAAGTGTAGCCACGCCCATGCTTGGCCGGCCCCTCTCCTACCGACCAATTAGGTCACATTAAAAACGCCACGAGCACTAGAGGTGCGGCCACGCCTTATGTTTGGCCAGCCCCTTTTCTTGACCAATCAAGTCGCTCTAAACTCGCCACCGTACATTAAATGCCAAATGCACCCTGTTGCACCACCATACTAACTTGCAAGCCAAACGCGCCCTTCCACAACAACATATTGATCGGCATGCCAACATGCCACTCTGCCGCAGTAACGTGCCAACATGCCACTCTGCCGCAGTAACATGACACGAGCCACTTTAGCCTTGGCCACGCCGCCAAGCCCTAATTTTTACCACGGCATCGAATCCTAGCCTTGGCCACGCCGCCAAGCCCTAATTCTTACCACGACGCCAAAACCTAGCCTTGGCCACGCCGCCAAGCCCTAATTTTGGCCACGGCGCCAAAACCTAGCCTTGGCCATGCCACAACGTCACCATGCCGCATGTCATGCCACATACACCAATTAGGGATTCGACATGCCAAACCCTAATTTGGGCGAAATTGCTACGCCAACCAAGCCAAATAATGTTTCCAAGAGCGGTGGGATTGATGTGGTAACATGGCCAGTGTTGCCAGAGCCATATTTGGGTATAACACCAATATGACAAAACAGCTGCCACGGCCACACCACTGGCATGCCACTATGCCGTGGATATGTCAGGCGCCATTAATGCCAATGGCGCCACTTTGTTATACAACAAGATATGGCCATAATCAATGGCCATCCTTCCTCATGAGATGCAATCTCAGCCATCCAAGTTCGTCACCAAACTGACAGACTTGTGGCGAATTTCAGGCGACCAGCTGCCTAAATCTAGTGGCCATAGCTACGCCAGGCACCACTTGCATCAACGTGCCACTGGTATACACGAGCCATGCCAGCCATGTTACATTGCCATTGGCGTACACCAAAACGCCACTGCGCCATTATCAGGAGCCAATACAAGGTAGCCATAACCAATGGCTACCCTCCTTCATGAGATGCGATCTCAGCCACCGAAGTTCGCCACCGAACTGACAAACTTGTGGCAATTTTTAGGCGATCAGCCAAAACGAGCCTAATAGCCTTACATGCTATTTTCTTGTGGTAAGTCCCTTGACTTTGACTTGCCTCACGTAGCAAATTGCTACATGTTTTCCACGAAAACACTCGAGACATCTAACATGTCACAAACTTGGGGATGCTCATCATGGTATTGGTCTGGCGGTTTATAGCGTGCGGCGGGCAATGCGCCCATTACAAGAAAGTGTCATGAAGTGGGACAATTAGTGGTGGTAAAAGTAACGGTGTAAACAATTCATTTCCTTCATTATGGAAGCGTAATGTCTGGCAGTTACACAAATTCACTTCCTTCATCATGGAAGCATAATGTCTGACAGTTACACGTTATTCTATTCTTCCACCACTCAATCGTTTCCACTTCCTACGAGACCAGGGTACGTTTCAATATGGCTTGTATAAATAGGCTTCACCTATTTTCACCAAACAACAAGTTTTGGTCGGCAACAACATAGTATCCATAAATCACCAAGAACTGATAGCTTTTCACTCTGCAAGCCAGTTCCACTTTCTGATACAAGTCATAAAACAAGCCACATCTTCAGAATCAACTATTCTGGTCTCAGCACCTTCTCATTCACTTTGTGACCGAAGCAAGCCTGGAACGACCATTTCTTGGTTTAGGCCAGGATTATACAAATTGATCTCTCGAATTAAAAGTACTCCCGTGCAGTACATTGTTTAGGGTTTAGATTCGTTTCTCACCCACACACCCAAAATTACCAAAATTAGTAGAAACGGTTTTCACCCACAAACAAACGTATACTCAGGAATCGAAAAAAAGTCCACAACGTTACCAAGAATATAAGTTTGGTAAGTTGACAAAAAGATATATCAACACAGTATCCTAAGCAGGCATATACTACACGCTCAGGAGTCCCTAGAATAATAGTCGACCAGTTGCCAACATCAGAAACGGCCAATTGCCGAAAATAATAGTCGGCCAATTTCCAACACCAAAAAATGGCTAATTTCCAAACAGATAACAGTCGGCCAATTTCCAACATCAGAAATAGACAATTGCCAAAAGAGATAATAGTCATCCAGTTGCCAACATAAAAATAGCCAATTTCCAAAAGAGATAATAGTCGGCCAGTTGCCAACATCTGCGCAAATTTGGCATACTCTCCAACTATATTTTCTTTAGAAGGAAACAGTACTCGTTTGACGAGTCCACTCCGCACAAGTCCCTAGAGTTTTCTCGGAACTTGATCTGATACCAACTGTGACGGACCGAAAAATTACGCTTGGCGCGCCTGGGTGTGCAGGACATAACTTCCCCGATGCGCCATGATGAAGCTACGATCCGGGACCTAAGGCTAGGCAAATTCACGTCCATTTTTCCTTGCAAGCATGATCCTGGAGCATGAAGCAGCTAACTTAGCTTCCACACCGTTCCAACTTACCACTGAACAAGGGTATAAAGCCTTGAAGGTTATGCTAATGCACCTTGCATGCATCATTGGAGTCTTTTCCAGGCATAAGGCATGCTTGGACTTGCACATAAGCCATTTTCGGCCTAATTCCAACTCCCTCAGGCTCATGCAAGTTCCGCTACTTGCATACCGATACGACTTACTTTCCTGGCCATGCCAAATACACTATTGGTACATGCCTACGTCGAACGCCTAGATAGGAAGTATGATCATCCATGGAATGGAATGCAACTAGACTCATCAAGTATGGACACAATCATATCTTTCGTCGCAATACCGAGCCATATGATATGGGAGGCCAATGTGTCGCAATCATCTCTTAATTAGATGATATGAGACACAAAGTGCTGGACCGGCAATGCTGCAACTCATTGTGGCTTCCTACGTACCCTTACCTACTCTAAGGGGATCAAGCACGGACCGTTGTTCATCCTCGAAGGGATAGAAACTTAAACCAACTCTTTTGCAAGGCCGTGGCCAAGCAATGATGGTAATGGCCTAGTCCGCATAAGCCGTTCCGTCAAAATACATCCTAGTGATGCATATTTGGTCCGCGATATGGCACAGCGATGCCCATGCTTCATACGCTCCATTGGCAATGTTACAGAGCTATTAATGAGGCTTACACATTATTTGTACTTTTTCGGCTAAGCTATGAAGCTTACTTGGTGCATGGTCCGCATATGCACCTTCAGCCAACTACCCCTCCCTATATATGTTAACTTTACATTTTTGAAACTTAGATTAAGAGAGCAAAAATCATTCATCAACTCCCCAGGCCGTGATGGCTGCACCTTACCACCCTGGACAACTGCAATGTACGGCCGTGATGGATGTACATTCAATTCTAGCTACCAGGCCAGTTCTAATGCCTGGCCATGGTGGATAAACATTTCTTGATCCAGGTCCATTGAAGGGCCGTGATGGATGTATTTCCGGCTTTGGCCCATAAAACATTCCAATGACAAGCCGTGATGGCTTTCCGCTACCGAGTCGATGTCCAGCAATGATGGATGTCCGCTGCCAACCCGATGTCCAACCATGATGGCTTAACATTGTCAATGCATTGGCCAAAGGCCATGTTCCTTTTCTTACGGAATGGAAGCTTTCGATGAAGCTTCATCTCGGGCCATGGCGCCATGCTAAAAACACGGGGTGTTACAAGTGACCAAAACAGAACAGGGATATAGCTAGAATAGGCAAACTTATTTTTTCATGGTATCGGGTAGGATCCAAAATATTATGATCACTGAATATGTCAGAAGAAGGAAGGTAGTAAGTCTTTAGCAACTAGATTGTCTACCCCTCATGAGGCTATCGATGTTACATTGATGAAGACTTTGTACCTTCCAGAGAGAATCTTGGATACACTCAGAGCTGTTGATAATCAGAACCACAATTTGTATAACTGATACGAAAGGGATCATCCTTTTTACTATCAATCGGTCATGCTCCTACAATTTTGGTGATGTTGCCTCCCCTATCTGTAGTAAAAAGATAGAATTCACTTTGTATTTGCCAAAGACAAAACGAGAGATCGCAAGAGTATCCCTGAATCCATAAATGGGCTTGTAGACAAACACCTGTCATACTCATCCCATTAGTTATTGTAAACAGACTCTGCCTATGAAACACTAGACCGACAAAGAGAGTCATACTAGGGAATAGGTTACTCAATTCTTCAAAGGTTACTTAATGATTAAAGTTTCAAAAGTATCTTAATTTGTAACTGGGAAGATGTAACCGATCACATTTGAGCTTTTCCTTTGTAATGTTTTATCACTTGTCTCTTTGATGATGTTAATTTTTAATTCATTTTGTGCTTTATTTCTTTTAAAAAAAAAGGTAAAACAACAGCAACAAGACAACCCTTACATTGAGACTCCATTGTCATGATATTTTTCTGATGATTAAACTGAATACTGTATTTGAATATAGAATACACAATTCTAAGGAATTACAAATACTGGGATTCATGCAAATTCCTCGTGTGTTGGGTAACTAAATGAAAATTCCTAGGATTGTTAGCAACTTCTTATTTATACCAAATATATTGTTTGGAGACTATATAATGGAGTTTAGCTTGATTATATGACTTTTAAAGTTAAAAACAAATAGGTCCATAAATCCCTTATACGTTTCCCAACAAATAGTGGGGGGTGGGGGGGGGTGTTGAATTTATAATGAGGGATTTGATCCCAAGGGAAATGTGAATCCAAAGGATTTGGACAACCGAGCATACCAATGGAATTGTAATTCTACCAAATCCACTAGACCCGTAAATTCCACCTTTAGAATTCTATATCGAAAACCTCTATGAGTTTATGATTTTGTATGCACATTCGAGGGGACAATCGTAACTAGTTTCGACAAACACGACTGCAATATTTGCAATATAAGTAAGAGTTGCAAAAGGAAGATAATTGTACATTCTACTCTGGAAATTTTAAATTTAGAGATCACGATTTCAAAAGCTGGGCATACTTTTTTGTACTTCTTTCCCCTATACACCTCTAATAACTGGGCAGTTTATTGATCATTAGAAAGTTTATATCAAGACAAAGTTTAATAAGAGAAGATACATAATTTTAATGTCGACGATCACTAGGATGATGATGATATTTGTATCATTCTTGATTGTTATTCAGTGAATATATGGGTACTAGATACCAAGTCTAAACATTAAGGCCAACTTAGGATCAGCCGAATAGATGCAGGTTCTATAATGAGTATGTGTGATAGAATACATAGGCCTTGCTCACATTATATAACTGGCTTACAAAGTTAGGGTTTCCCAAAATATCAGGTGAGTTCGCCCATGATTTGGATATATAAGGTGTGATTAGATAATGTATTATAATTAATTTAGTTAATGGAAATTAGGGTTAACAAATTCTCTCAATCTCTTTTATATCATTTGCTGATTTTCTCTTAATTGGAATACATAATTATTTTATCTATTTCCATTTATACTAAGTCATAAATAACATAATACTTAGAAACTTATGGACATATATTGTCCACTCATATTTTTAGTTAGATTTCATCACTACTGGATACAAAATACTATGATCACCGAACATGTCAGAAGTAGGAAGGTAGCAAGTCTTCAGCCAACTAAATTGTCTACACCTAAAGAGGATATCGATGTTACATTGATGAAGCCTTTGTACCATCCGGAGATAATCTTGGAAACACTCAGAGCTGTTGATAATTGGAACCACAATTGTTTTAACTGATACGAAAGGAATCATCCTTTTTACTATCAATCGATCATGCTCCTCTGGTTTTGGTGATGTTTCCCCCCCTATCTGTAGTAAAAAGATAGAAGTCACTTTGAATTTACCGGCACAAAAACGAGAGATCGCAAGAGTATCCCTAAATTAATAAATGGGCTTGTGGACAAACATATGTCATACTCATCCCTTTAGTTATTGTAAACAGACTCTGCCTATGAAACATTAAACCGACAAAGAGAGTCCTACTAGGGAATAGGTTACTCAATTCTTCAATGGTTACTCAATGCTCAAACTTTCAAAAGTTACTCTCAGAGTATCTTAATTTGTAACTGGGAAACTACAACCGATTACATTTGAGCTTTTCCTTTGTAATGTTTTATCATTTGTCGCTTTGATGAGTGTTAACTTTTAATTCATTTTGCCATTTTCTTCTTAAAAAAAAAAGGTAAAACAACTACAACAACACGACAACCCTTACATCGAGACTCCATTGTCCTGATATTTTTCTGATGATTAAACAAAATAGTGTATTTGATTACAGAATTCACAATTCCGAGGAATTACAAATACCGGGATTCATACAAATTCATCATGTGTTGGGTAACTAAATGAGAATTCCTATCACTGTTAGCACCTCCTTATTTTATACCAATATGTTTATTTGAGACTATATAGGGGAGTTTAGTTTGATTATGTGACTTTTAAAGTTAAAAAAAAAAATAGGTCCATAAATCCCTTATACGTTTCCCAACAAATAAGGGTGGGTGGTAGTATTTATAACGGGGGATTTTATCCCAAGAGAAACGTGAATCCAAAGGACTTGGACAACCAAACGTACAATGGAATTGTAATTCCAATAAATCCCTTGGGCCCGTGAATCCCATCTTTAAAATTCTGCATCGAAACCCACTATGAGTTTATGATTTTGTATGCACGGTGAAGGGTATAATCGTAACTAGTTTCAGCAAACATGACTGCAATATTTGAAAAATAGGTAAGAGTTACGAAAGGAAGATAATAGTACATTCTACTCTGGAAAATATAAACCTAGAGACCACGATTTCAAAAGTTGGGCATGAGTTTTTGTACTTCTTTCCCCTATACACCTCTAACTCTAATAACTGGGCAGTTGCAATTATATTGATCCTTAGAAAGTTCTTATCAAGACAAAGTTTAATAAGTGAAGATACATAATTTTAGTGTCGACTATCACTAAGATGATGATGATAACTGGATCGTTCGTGATTGTTATTCAGTGAATATATGGGTACTAAATACCAATTCTGAACATTTAGGCCAAATTAGGATATGCAGGATAGATGCAGGTTCTATACTGAGTATGTGTGTTAGAATACATGGACCTTGCTCACTTCGTATAACTGGCTTATGAGGTTAGGGTTTCCAAAAATATAAGGTGAGTTAGGCCCATGATTTGGATATATAAGGTGTGATTACATAATGAATTATAATTAATTTAGTTAATGGAAATGAGGGTTAATAAATTCTTTCCATCTGTTTTATATCGTACGCCGATTTTCTCTTAATTTGAATACATAATAATTTTATTTATTTCCATTTATACTAAGTCATAAATAACCTAATACTCGCAAACGTATGGACATCTATTGTCCACTCATTTATTTAGTTCGATTCCACCACAACTGGATATAACATTACTTAATATCCCTCAACCCCAACCCCCAATGTGATTCTCTTAAACTCCTAGTTGTTTGAAAAGTGCCTTGATGAATATGTTTGCCAATCTATTTTTCGTTTTGCAACCCTTGAGTTGAATTTTATCTTCTTCGACGAATTTTTGAATGAAGTGATACTTGAGCTTGATGTGCCTTGTTCTGCAATTTTCTACAGAATTTCTAGACATGGCAGTTTTTGATTTGTTGTCACAAATTTTTTTAGTCGAATCTTCTTTCTTCTCTTGAGTGTCTTCTAGAATACTCCTAAAACATAATACATGAGAAGAAGTCATTGATGCTAAAATGTATCTGTATCCACCGTTGATTAAGCCATGGTTCGTTTCTTTTGCGAGGCCCAAGAGGATATAACCGAACCAAGAGAGAAAGCATAAATCGGTATTCTATTCACGTCATCAATACTAGCCCCAAATCACTATCCCAACAGTCAATCAATTTGACATGCAAATTTTGTATATGTCTTAACGACCTATTTGCTTCCCCATGATGAAGATAACTATGTGCATTCATGAACCTTAAGAATACTTGAACCAAACCTAATTAATATCGGGTCTTGTATGTGTAAGATATAAAAAGTTTCTAATTATATATTTATAATAGGTCTCATCAATCTTTCATACTTCAACCTATTTCTTGAAATTCTCGCTTAGTACGAGTGGTGTTGATGTTGGATTACAAACATGCATACCGAACTTTGTCAACACTTTTTTCAGCATACTTAGTTTGATAAATGAACTCTCCATCTTCACTTTGACACACTTAAATAAAAATAAGTAACGAAGTAATCTCATGTCACTCATTTCATAATGCATCATCATTTCCATATATCTCATTATACTAAGCTCTTGATGTTTACTTGAACACATACAATGATTTCTTCAACTTATATACCATCTATTATTCTCATTTGATCCCAATCTCTTGTGGTTATTCAATATAGACCTCTTCTTAGAGTTCCTCATTCAAAATGCTGACTGAAATCGAGTTGATATAATAATCAACCTTTTCGGGCAACCATAAAATTATGGATTTTATGGTGTTAAGAAGACAAATCAGTGAAAAAGTCTCATTGTAGTCGATGCTGGGATGATGTGAGTAATCATTTGCCACCAACCTTTTTTTTCTTTCTTTGAACCTGCCCATCACATTGTATCTTACCTTATAAATCCATCTTACGCCAATAACGTTTTTGTCAGTTGGCTCTGCTACTCGCTTCAATTATTGTTCTTCTCAAGGACATCAATTTAATTATTTTCCAAAACTTATATCCAAACTGGTTCTTTTGATGCCTTTTCAAAATTTCTAGGTTCAACCATACAAAAGGTGCACCTTTGATAGATCATTCAATTGTTTCATCTTCTTTGGTGTCGATGGAGGTGATGTTAATGATGAACTTGAAGATGCTCTAAACCTTGCATTTGGAGGTGTTTTAGGTAGATCTTACCATTTTATTCACCATTTGTTGTTGAATTTCTTCATCAACAATATATGATTCTTTTATCAATTTTACCTTCTTCTCAATTCCGTGAAGCACTTCCATAAAATAACACATCACGGCTTGTTATAACTGTGTTGTTCTTCAAGATAAACAACTTATTCTGTTTTGATTGGAGGCTATAAGTCACATATATGCATTCCTCACTTTCATCTTCAATCTTTGTTTTCTTCATTCACCTTTTGAATTTGAAAAAAACACACACTTCCAAAGACTTTAAGATGTATTACTGATTATTTTCTTTCACTTCATGCTTCAAAAGGTATTTGATCTGATACGTATTTTGTAGGACATCTATACATTGGGTAGACGATGGTGTTTACAGCTTCAACCCAAAAAAATTTAGGCATTCATTTCTCATGAAGTATTAATTTTTAATATACAAGATAGTTTGATTCTTCATTTTAGACACATAATTTTTTATGAGGGTATATCTCACAATAAGTTGCCTTTCCATGCCTTCTTATTCTTCACAAAATGTATCAAACTATTTTGGAAAAGACGAGGGTACCCAAATACACCACAATTTTTTATTTTGATCACAACCTATACAAGACCCACTGTGTATAAACCTCTTGGAGATACAACCACTCAAGGAATATTTCAGCACAGTGTCCACGTGAAATAGTGATAGTCTGAAATGGCCTATTTGTGAATAAATATCAAAGTCAAGTGGAGAAATCCAATACACTTTTTGTGATCTCCTATGGATATGGAATTGAGACATACAACAACAAAGTGATCACTTGATAAAAGGTATGGTAATAACCGAAACTAATAGGATCAATATCAAGTTCCATGTTAACGTACAAGTGCAATTTACTTCAATATAATAAAACAGTTATAATGCGGAAAGATAAAGTAAATGGTACAACAAGATTTTGTTAACGAGGAAACCACAAATACAGAAAACCCTGGGACCAAGTTAAGAATTGAATACTTTCAGAATTAAGCCGATATACAAAATCTAAACCTACTTCGTATAGTTGAGACCAAGCAACTAAAACTACTTCACTTAGTTTCTTCAGTATCCCTGCGCTTCCGACATTCAATAAGTGCACGCACTGAAAAAATTCTTTTGGATCGTATTCCAAACAGTAAAGGAACAACAAATCTGTTTGGTAACAACTCTATTGATTTTTTCCAGATAAAGATATCTCAAGTCATATGCAGAGGATCTTCCATTTAAACTAATAAACTCCTTTGTCTGGTTTGATCAATTTATCCAACAGCTACCAAAGTAGCAGAGTTTAGACTTGCAATCAATCAATATAGAATCCAACAAGGAACTATAAAGCAATGCCGATCTCACGTAACTAATAAATCGAATAAATACGATTCTAGTTAGATCCCAACCGATCAAGGTTTGTGCTTGTTGATGGTGGGCTTTAGCTTAGGGTTAAAATCGTAAAACCTTGCATCTGATGTGACGTCACTCTGTAAGGAAATAGATCCATGAGTGTTAACTTCTCCGCTGGCATATTTATTGATCCGTTCAATATATTTACATGAAATTTATCCAGACTGGCGAATGTAGCAACCGTCCCAGATGTTCTGTAGATTTCGGCGCCTTGCCTATATTCACTTAACATAAGTTCTTTTGAATGCCTTATATGCTATGTTCTCCGGCTGAACTCTTAATGTTGATATGGCATGACGATTTGTGTTCACTCGCAGCAGAGTAGCACGAATCTCCAAATATCAAGGATAAGGTCTTTGCATAAGGTATTCAATCAGAAAAGCATGCTTCTCTCTGGCAATGAACTTAAAAGAACTCTGTGTCAACACATAGAATTCAATCAATTGCCCTGACTAACTTGCAAAAGTTAGGGTTTTGCACCTCGCGCAGTATATCAGACCTTGCATGTTGAAATCAAGCCTAGGAAAACTAGGTAATTAATCAGCCATGGATTAGCAGGTGCAAAACCTTTCCCAGAATCAGAAAACAGGGAGCCGCAACAGCAAAGGGAGGCGTGGCCATGCCTTAGGCCAGCTGGCGCCACTTGTCATTGGCCATGCCCCATCCTAAACCGACCCTATTTCCCTCGACCAATCAGGTCGCTTTAAACTCGCCACACGCACATAAGTTGTGGCTGGGCCCATACTTGCTGGCCCCACTTCCCATCGACCAATCAGGTCGCTCTAAAGCCGCCACACTCACACCAGAAGTGTAGCCACGCCCATGCTTAGCCGACCCTCTTATATTGACCAATCAGGTTGCTTTAAACTCGCCACAGTGTTGAAAAGGAGGAAACCGCGCCAGATGGCCTCAAAGCCAATTGGCTTCCCAAAAATTGCGCCAACATGCCAAATGCGCCATGTTGCGCCAGTAATTTAGTGGCATGTCTGTTGCAACAACATATTAATCGGCGTGCCAACATGCCACTCTGCCACAGTAACATGCCACGAGCCACTTTAGCCTTGGCTACGCCGCCAAGCCCTAATTCTTACCACGCCGCCAAGATTTAATTTTGGCCACGGCACCAAAACCTAGCCTTGACCACGCCGCCAAGCCCTAATTCTTACCACGACGCCAAAACCTATCGTTGGCCACGACGCCAAGCCCTAATTTTGGTCACGACGCCAAAACCTAGCCTTGGCCACGCCGCCAAGCCCTAATTTTGGCCACGACGCCAAAACCTAGCCTTGGACACGCCGCCAAGCCCTAATTCTTACCACGGTGCCAAATCCTAGCCTTGGCCACGCCGCCTAGCCCTAATCTTTGCCACGGCGCCAAATCCTAGCCTTGGCCACGCCACGGCTATGCCACTGGCATGTCGCTATGCCATGGCTACGCCAGGCGCCACTATGCCAATGGCACAACTTTACTATACAGCGATACATGGCCATAATCAATGGCCATCCTTCCTCATGAGATGCAATCTCAACCATCCAAGTTCGACTGAACTTACAGACTCGTGGCGAGTTTCAGGCGACCAGCTGCCTAAATCTAGTGGCCATGGCTACGCCAGGCACCACTTACATCAATGTGCCACTAACATGCACGAGCCATGCCACATTGCCACTGGCGTACACCAAAACGCTACTGCACCATTTTCCTGACAAACTGGTGGCAAGTTTTAGGCAACTAGCCAAAACTGGTGGCAAGTTTTAGGCGACTATCCAAAACGAACCTAATAGCCTTACATACAATTTTCCGACGGTAAGTTCATTGACTTTCACTTACCACACGTAGCAAAGTGCTACATGTTTTTCACGAAAACACTCGAGACATCAAACATGTCACAAACTGGGGGATGCTCATCAGGGTATTGGTTTGGCGGTTTACAGTGTGCGGCGTGAAATGCGCCCATTACAAGAAAGTGTCATGAAGTGGGACAATTAGTGGTGGTGAAAAGTAACGGTGTAAACAATTAATTTCCTTCATCATGGAAGCATAATGCCTGACGGTTACACGAATTCATTTCCTTCATCATGGAAGCATAACGTTTGATGGTTACACGTTACTCTATTCTTCCACCACTCAATCGTTTCCACTTCCTACGAGACCAGGGTACGTTTCAATATGACTTGTATAAATAGGCTTCACCTATTTTCACCAAACAACAAGTTTTGGTCGGCAACAACACGGTATCTAGAAATCACCTGGTAGCTTTCCATTCTGCTCGCCAGTTCTACTTTCAGATACAAGTCATAAACAACCACACCTTCAGAATCAACTATTCTGGTCTCAACACCCTTTTCGCTTCCCTCCCTAAGACCAACCCTTCTCCTTCACTTTGTGACCGAAGAAAGCCTGTAACGACCATTTCTTAGTTTAGGCCAGGATTATACAGATTGATCTTTCAAATCAAAAGTACTCATGTGTAGTACATTGTTTAGGGTTTAGATTCATTTCTCATCCACACACCAAAAATTACCAAAATCAGCAGAAACGGTTTTCACCCACAAACAATTGGCGACCACATTGGGAGGTTAATCTCTCGGTTTCAATACCAATTTCCAATTTCCAATTTTATTTTTTCAATCCCGATCTCAAGATGGTAGAACTCAAAGTGGATCAAAGAACAAACCCTGAAAACACTAGCGCTGAGATTACTCTTTGTATTAACGTTTCTTCCAGTGGCATTAATACGCCACCTGTCAACACCAGCGGTGCGAAAAATGTTCCTTCAGGCGTTGGTAGGCCTCGGAATGTGTATATAATTAAGCCTACTTGTAATACCGCAAGTGCACGGCGTCTATCGGAGACGCGGCAAGTACGGGTCGATCCACAGAGACTTGTGGTGCTCTTGTATGATCTAAGGCTTGCTCTAAACTGAGTTTCAAGGGTGACAGAGTAACAAAAGGTGTTTTGTGCCGATACGGCTAGATAATGTGAAATGAACCTAAACTAAGGTATAAAACAGTGACAGTGAGGTTACTAAGGTCTCCAATTCCACCACTAACTCCTATTGTGAGTTTAACTCAGTTGAGCTTTCTCGTCCTTTGACTGATAAGGGCAGGGTGTCAATTCCACCACCTATCTAAGGGGTTTCTCCATGTAAAGCTTCAAATAATGGCTAAAGTGCTAACCCCGAGCACTAGTTGTCTAGTTAAGCACAACTAGTCAAGGAAATTAGCCTATAATTCTAAGGCTTGAGTCTGCAGATACTAAACACAAGTGTAACCTAACTACAATGCATACTTGGCATGCATTGTGAGAGAAGAGTGTTAGATACTTATAATTGAAGGTGTTCTCTATAATTTAAGCATTCAAGATTACTCAAACCGAGTTGAATTCATTCATGGAATTAGGGTTTCAATGAAACCCTAGCAACTAAATCAAAAATGACAAATAACAGAAATTAAAACTACAAGGATGCTCAAAGCTAATCCAGGCATGGCCAAAATTATCTTCTACAACTTCTATTTATACATGCGTTCATCCCCAAAACATCAAACCCTAATTTTCTCAAAAATCGAAATTAAAATTAAAATACTCTCACCCATACTCTGATTCGCCTCTCCCTTCTGTCTAATCGCCTCAGAGCTCCATGCTGGGGTTGTTGTGTTGAAACTCTAACTCTCACTGTCTTAACCCTAGCTTCTAGGATGAGAGAAGCTAATAGTTGAGAAAGGTAGAACTAGGGTGTGGGAAGGAAGTCGAGGTGTAGGCGTTGTCAGGTGAGGATGGAGTTGGTGGTATGGGTGGCTCTGGTGGTGGTATGGGTGAAGAAGGTGGAGGAGCAGAGCTCTGCTCTGTGAGAGTGACGGGAGAGGAAGAAAGAGAAGATGGAGAGAAAATGGGTTTGGTCGACTGAGGTGTAGGGGATAGGTAGTTTTGCTATGGGGCGGAGACATCGAGTGATGATGAGACGAGCCGAGCGAGCGTAGGATGGAGCTGATAGAGATCTGAACGGCTCAGGATATAAGCTGGTGATTCTGCTGCTGAGCGAGAGCATCAAACGTTGATGTGCAAGGCCGAGCGAGCGTAGGATGTGGCGAGTGAAGATCTTAACGGCTCAGAAATGATGGACTCGGATCCGGGTCACGGGTCGGAGATGGATAGCTTGGGCCCATGTCTTGTAGATGAGTTGCTACTTGTTGGGTTGCAACTGTTGCGCGCGCGGGCTTCGGCTTTCTGCTCCATAGATGCTCGACTCCAATTCTTCGCTCTTTTGGCTCCTCGATTTCTTCGGACTTTATTTATTACCTAAAAACACAAAATAAATTAATACAAATATTTATTCTTGAAAACAAGGAAAATACAGAATATGGGATAATATCTGATTTCTAAGCGCAAAAGATGAGTAAAATGCCAATAAAAAGGTGTATAAATATGCACTATTTGGCACTCATCAAATACCCCAAACCCAATTTTACTTGTCCTCAAGTGAAACAAAAATAAGAAATCCTAACTATACCCCGTCGCAGGTCTCTCGAATGCATTTAGCGTATGCACTAAGCCTTTAAACCCCTAGGTGTCCCTAGTGGACGAGTTGTAGTCTCGTGAGGGTTTTGCAGAGGTGTACCCACAAAACCTTCTCCAACTTCGAGTGTAAGAGAGTCTCAAGCATCCAAGAAGCTATGAGTACATAGAGTTTCGCATGCTAGTAACATGAAGTTAGAACTACCAAAGAACGCATTCTCATCCTTAAGTCTTTGAGCGAGAAGTAACCATACCATATGAAAGAATTCGGATTCGATTGTGATCATAAGTCTCAACTTCTGCCTCACCATTAGGGTTTTTATGATAATTGCACTCAAAAGATCGCTTTTTTTAGTCTCTCATGTGTGCAGGCGGGAATAAAGAGAAATCCTGCACACGTTGTAGGTAAGAAGGATAACCTTCCGAAATAAAATCTGGAGACTCCACAGAGGTGTGGACAAAAAGAATCTTTTCTGATGATCTCTAAGAAAGGAAATCAACCATTAGCAAGGGTGGGAGTACTCACTCACTTCTCACCCGATCGGCAATTAATATCACTCTCTCATAAGAACCATAGAAACGTCTTCAATCTTCGGTCTTCGGTCTTCAAATGTTGATGACAAACTTTTAAACTTCACAAAACTTGACAATTTTTAACTTTTCTACTCAAATTCCTTGTTGTTTGGATTTTTCTTTTTAAATTCTTCTTTACCATGGTGGTAGCAAAAATAAACTACAATATTTTTTGATTTTGATTTTTGATTTTTTTTTTTTTTTTTTTTTTTTTTTTTTTTTGATTATAATAAGTGAAAATAAAAATACAAATAATGAAGCAACTAACTCCATGGACAAAGGACTTTATCACTCAATTTTTCCACACTTGTATTGTCTTGATTTTATAAATTTTATTAATTCTCATCCTATTTTCTTTTCTTTGTTGCACATAAACCTTGGACTATATCAATTTTTCTTTCAATATTCGATGATGCTCCGTTTCTTTGACGATGATGTGTTTCTATGGGTCTTGCTGATTGAGAGAGAGAGATGCTAACGCAAATCGGTATTTAGAAGGAGTTTTCATCTTTAGATGTCACCCTCATGATTGACAAAAACTAGCACTCAAGAGATCAAAAGTAGTGCTGAAATTGGTGAGAAGTTGGGTAGCTCACCATTCCTACCCTAATTGACGTGCGGTGACACACACTCAATGACTTTTTCTAGAAAGTTGCAAAAATTGAAGGTTGGTGCCTCACTTGATGTAAATTGGGTAGTCTCCACTATGGGTGATCACAATTCTACTACCGAATATCTAAACAAAGACCTAATTCGCCCTCCGATATGGTTAAATCCAACTTTAACGCTCTAATCAACTAAGAAACCCGATTATGTTCTCAGGTACTTCTAACTTTTGTTATTTCGGTCAGAATCTCTATGTAAACATAGCTAGAAGCATGCTAGTGACTCTAAAATCTCTAAAAGTTGGAGGTTTTTACAAAAAGGGTTTTTGAATTTTTTTTTTTTTTTTTTTTTTTTTTTTTTTTTAAAATTATAAGATAAAATAAAAGACTAAAAACTCTAAATGCAAATGCACCCCCAAACCTAAATCAAACATTGTCCTCAATGTGTCGACATATAGAAAAATTTTAAACTGTCACATACCGAGAGAACTATGCTGATAAGAGAAAAGGGAAGAAATTACCGGATGTCGGCAGGAGCAAGGTTGAGCTTCATTAATCAAGGCAAAATCCAACATTCTCAGTGGTGATCATATCGGATTAGCACAAAAAATGCACAAGAAGACTCAACCGATTCAAGAAAGAAAAAATTAACAAGTCCTACTGGATTATATACAATGAAGATAATGTACAGAAACATTAACATTCTTACAAATATAACAAAAAAAATGGGCTTTGGTTTATTGGGCTTTGGTTTGTTGGGCTGATTTGGTTTTGTTGGGATTGATTTGGTTTTTTGTGGGGAGTTGGTTTGTGTGGGTTTCAATTTTGTGCATATAGCTCATGCACAGAACGAGTTTGTACAACGCCCAGAGAGATACAACCCACAAAAGAAATTGACACTTTATTCTAAGTGTAAGCCCAAAAGGTTGCTTTTTGAATTTGCTTAAGCCCAGCTGAATAGGTGTATTTCAGCCCAGATGATGTGGGCTCAGTGTGTGCAGACAGCCCAACAACTCAGCTGATGTGGGCTGGAGGTTTAAAGTGCAAAGCCTAGTGGACAGTGGGCTCAGTTTCGTGCAGAGCCCAGTTCTTAGTGGTGTTGGGCTCAGTTCTGTGCAATCCCAGAAGTGTGGGTTCAGTTAGTGGACAGCCCGGAACTCGGCTTAGGTGGGCTTGTGCGGATGCACAGCCCAGTTTTGCAGGCTTCAATTTGTGCAGAGCCAGCAGCTCAGGTTATGCAGCAATTGGGTAGGGTGTGTAGGTTGGCTTATGCACAGCATAAGTCAATCACAACTCACACTTAATGGCTCCTGAATTCTCAAAACTTAGCACATAGAAATGCTTGAATTTCTGGTAGAGATCACAAAGACAAAGACAAAGACAGTCAACACAAAGACAAAGACAGGTCTACACAAGACCTTTATCTGTTGGCGTGTGCAAAAAGAGACTCAAAAATTTTGTGATGTGCCCAGGGTTATGGATGTGCTCACTCAAGGTGAAGCATGTGCAGGGTTGTGTTGTTTGAAAAACAATCTAAAATGCTAATGCACTCTGCTATTCACCAACACATTCAAGTACTTGAGGTGCACACAAAGTAACAACAAATGTACAAGCCCAATATATTTGCAATGTAAACAAACTTCACAAATGGATCAATTAAATTGGCAAATAATCAGTATTGGCACTTCACAGCATGCACGAGGATTGCGAGGTAATGGCTTAGCAAGGTGTGGATTTAGACTTCATAGATTTAGCAAGTCGGCAAACAAACAACCAATGCTAGCACTGGCCCAGCAAGCTCGGTGGGGTCAATTGAGCTCAAACTCGAGAGATCATGCACCGGTTTCGAGCAATTGCGGGGCATACGGGTGCTGTCAACACTTGGTTTTCCAAGGGATAGCTCCACACTTGCAGCTTCAGGGGGCTAGCAAAGGAGCAGGGTAGCTAATGCGATAGGGGAGTATGGCAGCAAGGTTGGTTCAACAGGTGTGAGTAATACCTAGCAAGTTTGCTAATTTCTCATGTGATCATGGCTCAGCAGATTCAACAAGTCACATGATATTCAAGGTCTATTTCCAGTTATGCACAGATAAGGTTGACAGCCAAGCTTAGGATTGACAACACAAGACAAGTCACAGAGCATGCAAGGGATGTCAACAGGGTTAACAAGCGCAGATCACACGTACAACCGGGGATGGTGACCTAGCATGGTGGCTAGTGCATGATGCAAGCATAGATTAAAGATGGAGCACAAGGTCAAGGTTATGCTCAGGCCTTTGGCTCAACAGGGGTCGATTAACACTTGGCTAGATGGCTCATACAAATTCTTAAGCACGGTTTAGCATGCACCAGTTAGCGGTCTAAATGGCGAGCTTTTCAAAGTTTAGAAATATAGCTACGGGGGGATAAAGAGTTATGCTCGGTGGCGACCTTACAAGGTCCATTATCATCAACATTCAAACATTCAATGCTACACAAACTCACAAAGTACTGCATTTGGTAAGTTTACCTTATTCACATGTTAATACAAGGTTCAATTACAGCTAACCTCAAGTTACTCGTGCTCCTTGCCTTCCCTTTCTTTGGTTGCTCGGTGACGGCCGGACACAAAGTCTGCGGCGGCACAACGAGCTCAGGTACCTTACGAGTCACAGGGCTTGCTCAGTTGCACCTTATGCGCCAGTTTTCTCTCCAGTGTCAACTGTGCTTTCTCTCCAGTGTTAACTGTGCTTTCTCTCCAGTGTTAACTGTGCTTTCTCTCCAGTGTTATACCACTCACTTTCGCACCAAAAGCACAGCAAGCACCTGTACCTGTCTTCTCAGCAAAGCAATCAGTTTCTAGAAATGATACAAGTGAAGAAGCAAGAAAGTATAACACTGCAAAGTTCCAAAGTTTGCACAATGTGATATGCAGAGATGATGGACTGTTTTTTTTTTTTTACAGGGTGATATATGAGTATGCAGATGGAGCAAGGCAAGGATCGAAACAGCACACGGTGGGGTGTTGATGCAGATAATGGAAATAGCTTAACTTATGCTAATGATGCAGATATAAACAGAGTTGAGTTAAGTTATACTAAGACAGGGAAATAATGAACTTTAAACTAATGCTATAGTTACAATAGCAGGGAAACAAGAGATAGTTTAACACATATATACAGAGTTACATGCAATGATATAAAGTAATTATATACAGGGTGATATGAATTCAGTGAAGGCAGCAATTGATCACAGGGCACGCGCCAAGTCCCCGGCAGCGGCGCCAAAAACTTGGTAGGCCTCGGAATGTGTATATAATTAAGCCTACTTGTAATACCGCAAGTGCACGGCGTCTATCGGAGACGCGGCAAGTACGGGTCGATCCACAGAGACTTGTGGTGCTCTTGTATGATCTAAGGCTTGCTCTAAACTGAGTTTCAAGGGTGACGAGTAACAAAAGGTGTTTTTGTGCCGACACGGCTGGATAATGTGAAATGAACCTAAACTAAGGTATAAAACAGTGACAGTGAGGTTACTAAGGTCTCCAATTCCACCACTAACTCCTATTGTGAGTTTAACTCAGTTGAGCTTTCTCGTCCTTTGACTGATAAGGGCAGGTTGTCAATTCCACCACCTATCTAAGGGGTTTCTCCATGTAAAGCTTCAAATAACAGCTAAAGTGCTAACCCAGAGCACTAGTTGTCTAGTTAAGCACAACTAGTCAAGGGAATTAGCCTATAATTCTAAGGCTTGAGATGCAGCATACTAAACACAAGTGTAACCTAACTACAATGCATACTTGGCATGCATTGTGAGAGAAGAGTGTTAGATACTTATAATTGAAGGTGTTCTCTATAATTTAAGCATTCAAGATTACTCAAACTGAGTTGAATTCATTCATGGAATTAGGGTTTCAATGAAACCCTAGCAACTAAATCAAAAATGACAAATAACAGAAATTAAAACTACAAGGATGCTCTGGCTAATCCAGGCATGGCCAAAATTATCTTCTACAACTTCTATTTATACATGCAGTTCATCCCCAAAACATCAAACCCTAATTTTCTCAAAAATCGAAATTAAAATTAAAATACTCTCACCCATACTCTGATTCGCCTCTCCCTTCTGTCTAATCGCCTCAGAGCTCCATGCTGGGGTTGTTGTGTTGAAACCCTAATTCTCACTGTCTTAACCCTAGCTTCTAGGATGAGAGAAGCTAATAGTTGAGAAAGGTAGAACTAGGGTGTGGGAAGGAAGTCGAGGTGTAGGCGTTGTCAGGTGAGGATGGAGTTGGTGGTATGGGTGGATCTGGTGGTGGTATGGGTGAAGAAGGTGGAGGAGCAGAGCTCTGCTCTGTGAGAGTGACGGGAGAGGAAGAAAGAGAAAATGGAGAGAAAATGGGTTTGGTCGACTGAGGTGTAGGGGATAGGTAGTTTTGCTGTGGGGCGGAGACATCGAGTGATGATGAGACGAGCCGAGCGAGCGTAGGATGGAGCTGATAGAGATCTGAACGGCTCAGGATATAAGCTGGTGATTCTGCTGTTGAGCGAGAGCATCAAACGTTGATGTGCAAGGCCGAGCGAGCGTAGGATGTGGCGAGTGAAGATCTTAACGGCTCAGAAATGATGGACTCGGATCCGGGTCACGGGTCGGAGATGGATAGCTTGGGCCCATGTCTTGTAGATGAGTTGCTACTTGTTGGGTTGCAAGCTTTGCCTTGATGACTTCGACTTCTGCTCCATAGATGCTCGACTCCAATTCTTCGCTCTTTTAGCTCCTCGATTTCTTCGGACTTTATTTATTACCTAAAAACACAAAATGAATTAATACAAATATTTATTCTTGAAAACAAGGAAAATACAGAATATGGGATAATATCTGATTTCTAAGCGCAAAAGATGAGTAAAATGCCAATAAAAAGGTGTATAAATATGCACTATTTGGCACTCATCAGGCGTTACACCTCGATTCACCAAAGCCAGAGCCGCTGCCGCCACCCCCAATGTTTCTTCAAGTGTGACACCTCCAACAGTCACCAGAGCCGCTGCTATTCCACCATCAGGACGAGAGACTGGGAGCCGCAGGAAGCGATCCCTTATTACCATTCTTTGATTTGATGGAAATACAAGAAGTTTTTGCTAAGGCTCGCACAGAGACATGGCCACAACTCAAAAGGAGCAAAACAATGAATATCCGAATGATTAGTCAAGGGATTCAGAATTCGGGCGTTAGATTTTCATAAACCAAATGTGACCGAACATCAATTGGTGGAGTTATGCATTAATGCTTTTTGGGGACTCTGTTCATAAAACCATGTAATCTATGACAGAGCATGTGTGTGAGACTTTTTATTTCTCCAAGGTGCAGCGCCGAGATATATTTTCAAGCTCTTAGCCGTGTTGCGTTTGCGCTTCAAACTTTGCTTCAGGAGCCGCTTCTACTTTTCGCTCCAGAAGCCGCTCTTTTTCAACGTTTCGCTCCAGAAGCCGCTTCAACGTCTCACCTCCAGAAGCCGCTCCTTTTCAACGTTTCTCTCCAAGAGCCGCTCCGCTTCAACATTTTCTCCAGAAGTCGACAATCCTCCCTGTCAAGGATCGTGATCACAGCCATCCAAGGTTCGTAGTTGTGGCCACTTTTTGATCAATCCCGCCAAACCTCGTGGCTGTGGGCAGTTTACTCTCTTACGCATCCAGACAATCCCTTTGCTTCCATGGACGCCCATGCAATTTCAGCCAACCTATTTTGGTTCCCACAACGATGTAGTCTCTTCCGATCACATCTGCTGCCAAGAACTGTTGCTGCTCGTTTATCAGAGATTTACCATTGCAACAACCACTACAAAGACCATACACGATAGAAACATGTAAACCACACTTGGGGACTGAGGATCTACACGGGATCCCTTCACTGTCAATGCTCAAAAGACACGGCCAACCCAAAATCATAGCCACGACAAGGTCATCCACCCTTCAAAGGTGTAACGTAAGAATATCATCACCACTCTATCTATAAGGCGCCTGCAACACTTTACGAGGCCGCGGCGGATCCCAAGCCAACTCTGAGAAAATAACTTCAGTAACCAAATAGAACTGCGACTGGGACTGCTCATCACGGTCCATCCCCGACAACAATCAAGCATTCATGAGATAACTCCAGAGACGCGGCTGAATCATTTTTCTTGAAGAGACAGAGGGAGACACGATTAACGAAATAACTCCCTCACTTCTACCTCTTCGTTATCCAGAATGTTTTGTCCATGTGATATTCCAAGCATTCCAGCATCACATCCAGGAGAGTATGATAAGATTGTATCAAATCCCGTAGGAGTGGATTCAAGGCGATGCAATTAAAGTAGGCTACACTTGGGGACTGAAGCCTCCTTCATGTATAAAATCTTAAACGCGGTCACCACCTTACCAGTGAATGCAGCAGAAACACATCTTCAACGAGAAAATAAGTTCAGGATAATTACACATGGGGACTACCAGAATAGGATGCCTTCACTTCCCTCAACCAGGTTATTTCCGATTTCAACATCATCACTGTCGAAGTTTTACGAGCCGCAAGAATTTCTCAACATGAATCCGTACACGCGCATCAAAGACCCCAAAAGTACGCCACAGAGATACATTCACATATCTGGCCAAGCCATCGGATCTAACAGAAGTATAACTGGGGACTGCTCACTGCATCCCGTTCCATGCAATAGTCCAAGATTCAGAAGATGGTTCAAAGGATGTCGCCTGGAACGAAGTCCTTAAAGACTTGATAGCAGCACATCGGCAACGGAACGCTCTCAACTCGTCTACTTCACCCAATGGCTCCAGAAGATTTCGACGATGCAAGCATCCACATTATATCATCATCGCAATCAGAAAGTCCAGGCACCAAATAACCTAAAATCACGGATGGACCAACAACGCAACCACTATCTCCAAGATTATCCCTGACATGATCATTACCGAGCATATATTTCATCCATTTATCCCAAGATCGCAATGGAGTTTGGTAAATTTTGAAATCCACTGGAGAGGTTAGATACTCATTCATCTGAAGTCAGAGCCTTATTACACATTCTTGAGAAGATCGATGGTATTGTTGGGTGGATACATGCGAGAGCACCTACCTTGAGTTCTCCTGGCTTGCCTTGCTGTTGATTATAAATATTGGAGATTACTTTGTTACCATTAATGCTCGCTCTACCACTTCTAACAAATGACGGAGAGGAGCCAGATGCTGCAGATGAAAGCACGGAGCCGGAAGAACAACAAAAACAGAAGAGGGTCGATACCCCTTTTCATACGAACGCAGTTTTTGGAGTTTGAACAGAATAAGGATTCCTTATTGCTCCATGAATGGGAATAGATGACTAGGCGCACCACACTCATGCTCCATAGCCGAACAAGTAGTGTTCCAATATCTCCACTCCATGACTGAACCAGCAGCGCGCCAGCACGAGGAATACCAGTCGCTCAACCTACAAACGCTCCATGGCTCTGTGGTCAAGCCAACTCTCCATGGATCCAGCACTCCGTGGTCAAGCCAACTCTACATGACTGCAGCACTCCGTGGTCAAGCCAACTCTCCATGACTCCAGCACTCTATGGTTAAGTTAGCGCCAACGCTCCAGCATTCTAATCTAGCAGCTCCACTCCAATCTAGCCGCGCCATCCACCTTTCCGTATCCAGCCAAAACGACGCCATCTTATCCATCCAAAGCAACGCCATCTCCACCAGCCAAGGAAGCGCCATCTTGGACATTTAAAGCAGCGCCATCTCCATACGTTCCGTGACCTAGCCAGCTAACGATATTCACCGAGTCACGAACCAAATTGCAGTGCCATCTCTGCCAATTAGTAGCCAAATTTTCAGCGCTGACGCCAACTCCCTATGGCTAAGTCAGAATTACGCAAAGCCGCCAACACAAGGATCACGGATTTCTCATGCCTTCCGCTAAAGGTTAATTGAATTTCCCTGGAAATCTCTTCACGTCTTGCCCTTTCGATTTTACTCTTGTCTGTCACCATCTCATGCTTACCCCGCAACAATGCCACAGTTACGTGCTAAGCAGGGGACTTAATGCTGGTGTGAGTGTGGTGGCTTTAGAGCGATTTGATTGGTCGATGGGAAGTGGGGCCAGCAAGTATGGGCCCGGCCACAACTTATGTGCGTGTGGTGAGTTTAAAGCGACCTGATTGGTCGAGGGAAATAGGGCCGGTTTAGGATGGGGCGTAAGTGGCTCCATCTGGCCTAAGGCATGGCCACGCCTCCCTTTGCTGCTGCGGCTCCCTGTTTTTTGATTCTGGGCAAGGTTTTGCACCTGCTAATTCATGGCGGATTAATTACCTAGTTTGCCTAGGCTTAATTTCGACAGGCAAGGTCTGATATACCGCGCGAGGCGCAAAACCCTAACTTTTGCAAGTTAGTCAGAGAAATTGATTGAATTCTATGTGTTGACACACAGTTCTTTTAAGTTCATTGCCAGAGAGCATCATGCTTTTCTGATTGAATACCTTATGCAAAGACCTTATCCTTGATATTTGGAGATTCGTGCTACTCTGCTGCGAGTGAACATAAATCGTCATGCCATATCAACATTAAGAGTTCAATGGAGAACATAGCATAGAAGGCATTCAAAGGAACTTATATTAAGTGAATATAGGCAAGGCGCCGAAATTTACAGAACATCTGGGATGGTTGCTACATTCGCCAGTCTGGATAAATTTCATGTAAATATATTGAACGGCTCAATAAATATGCCAACGGAGAGGTTAACACTTATGGCTCCGTTTCCTTGCAGAGTGACGTCACATCAGATGCAAGGTTTTACGATTTTAACCATAAGCTAAAAACCACCATCAAGTGTAGCCACGCCCATGCTTGACCGACCCTCTTATATTAACCAATCAGGTTGCTTTAAACTCGCCACAGTGTTGAAAAGGAGGAGACCGCACCAGATGGCCGCAAAGCGAATTAGCTTCCCAAAAACCGCGCCAACATGCCAAATGTGCCATGTTGCGCCATTAAGTTAGCGGCATTCCAATAGGCCACTCTGCCGCAACAACATATTAATCGGCGTGCTAACATGCCACTCTGCCGCAGTAACATGCCACGAGCCACTTTAGCCTTGGCCACGCCGCCAAGCCCTAATTCTTACCACGGCGCCAAAACCTAGCCTTGGCCACGTCGCCAAGCCCTAATTCTTACCACATCGCCAAAACCTAGCCTTGGCCACGCCGCCAAGCCTTAATTTTGGCCACGATGCCAAAACCTATCCTTGGCCATGCCGCCAAGCCCTAATTCTTACCACGACGCCAAATCCTAGCCTTGGCCACGCCGCCAATCCCTAATTTTGGTCACGACGCCAAATCCTAGCCTTGGCCACGCCACGGCTACGCCACTAGCATGCCGCTATGCCATGGCTACGCCAGTCGCCACTATGCCAATGGCGCCACTTTGCTATACAAAGAGACATGGCCATAATCAATGGCCATCCTTCCTCATGAGATGCAATCTCAGCCATCCAAGTTCGCCACCGAACTGACAGACTCATGGCGAGTTTCAGGCGACCAACTTCCTAAATCTAATGTCCATGGATACGCCAGGCGCCACTTGCATCAACGTGCCACTGGCATGCACGAGCCATGCCAGCCGTGCCACATTTCCACTGGCGTATACCAAAATGCCATTGCGCCATTATCAGGCGCCAATACAAGGTAGCCATAATCAACGGCTACCAGCCACCGAAGTTCGCCACCGAACTGACAAACTGGTGGCAAGTTTTAGGCAACTAGCCAAAACGAGCCTAATAGCCTTACATGCTATTTTCCCGCGGTAAGTCCCTTGACTTTGACTTACCACACGTAGCAAAGTGCTACATGTTTTCCACGAAAACACTCGACACATCAAACATGTCACAAACTGGTGGATGCTCATCAGGGTATTGGTCTGGCGGTTTACAGGGTACGGCGTGCAATGCGCCTGTTACAAGAAAGTGTCATGAAGTGGGACAATTAGTGGTGGTGAAAAGTAACGGTGTAAACAATTCATTTCCTTCATCATGGAAACGTAATGGCTGACGGTTACACGAATTCATTTCCTTCATCATGGAAGCATAACGTCAGCGGTTACACGTTACTCTATTCTTCCACCACTCAATCGTTTCCACTTCCTACGAGACCGAGTGCGTTTTAATATGACTTGTATAAATAGGCTTCACCTATTTTCACCAAATAACAAGTTTTGGTCGGCAACAACACAGTATCTAGAAATCACCTGGTAGCTTTCCATTCTGCTATCCAGTTCTACTTTCAGATACAAGTCATAAACAACCACACCTTCAGAATCAACTATTCTGGTCTCAACACTCTTTTTGCTTCCCTCTCTAAGACCAACCCTTCTCCTTCACTTTGTGACCGAAGTAAGCCTGGAACGTCCATTTCTTGGTTTAGGCCAGGATTATACTTATTGATCTTTCGAATCAAAAGTACTCCCATGTAGTACATTGTTTAGGGTTTAGATTCGTTTCTCATCCACACACCCAAAATTACCAAAATCAGCAGAAACGATTTTCACCCACAAATAATTAGCGACCACAGTGGGAGGTTAATCTCTCGGTTTCAATACCAATTTCCAATTTCTAATTTCATTTTTTCAATCCCGATCTCAAGATGGTAGAACTCAGGTGCGGATCAGCAACAAACCCTGAAAACACTAGCGCTGAGATTACTCTTGGTATTAACGTTTCTTTCAGTGGCATTAATACGCCACTGTGTTAACACCATTGCGCGAAAAACGTTCCTTCAAAGCGTTACACCTCCATTCACCGTGAGTCGAGCTGCCCGCCACCCCCAACGTTTCTTCAAGTGTGACACCTCCAACAAGCTACCAGAACCGCCGCTACTCCACCATCAAGACGAAAGACTGGGGAGCCAGAGGAAGCCGATCCCTTATTACCATTGCTGATTTGATGGAAATACAAGAAGTTTTTGCTAAGGCTCAAACAGACATGGCCACAACTCAAAAGGAGCGAAACAATGAACATCCGAATGATTAGTCAAGGGATTCGAGTGGGGCGTTAGATTGTCATAAACCAAATGTAACCGAACATCAATTGGTGGAGTTATGCATTAATGCTTTCTCGGGGACTCGTTCACAAAAAACCATGTAATCTATGACGGAGCATGTGTGTGATACTTTTTATCTATCCAAGGTACAGCGCCGAGATATATTTTTAAGCTCTCAGCCGTGTTGCGTTGGCGCTTCGAACTTTGCTCCAGGAGCCACTTCTACTTTTCGCTCCAGAAGCAGCTCTTCTTCGATGTTCCCTCCAGAAGCCGCTCCTTTTCAACGTTTCGCTCCAGAAGCCGCTTCAACGTCTCACCTCCAGAAGCCGCTCCTTTTCAGCGTTTCTCTGCAAGAGCCGCTCCGCTTCACGTTTTCTCCAAGTCGACACTCCTCCCTGTCAAGGATCGTGATAACTGTGAGCCAAGGTTCGTAGTTATGGACACTTTTTGATCCATCCCGCCAAACCTCGTGGCTGTGGGGAGTTTACTCGCTTACGCATCCATCCAATCCCTTTGCTTCCATGGACGCCCATGCAATTTCAGCCAACCTATTTTGGTTCCCACGACGATGTAGTCTCTTCCGATCACATCTGCTTCCAAGAACTGTTGCTCCTCATTTGTCAGAGCTTTACCATAGCAACAACCACTACAAAGACCATACAAGATAGAAACATGTAAACCAGACTTGGGGACTGAGGCTCGACACGGGATTCCTTCACTGTTAAAGCTCAGAAGACACGGCCAACCAAAAATCATAGCCACGACAAGGTCATCCACCCTTCAATGGTGTAACGTAAGAATATCATCACCTCTCTATGTAGAAGGCGCCTGCAACACTTTACGAGGCCGCAGCAGATCCCAAGCCTACTCAGAGAAAACAACTTAAGTAACCAAAGAGAAGTGATTTACCGCGGGAAAATATGTGTCGAGTGTTTTCGTGGAAAACATGTAGCACTACGTGTGGTAAGTCAAAGTCAAGGGACTTACCGCTGGAAAATAGCATGTAAGGCTATTAGGCTCGTTTTGGCTAGTTGCCTAAAACTTGCCACCCGGTTTGTCGGGCCCTGGCGAACTTGGTGCTGTGTAGCCGTTGATTATGGCTACCTTGTATTGGCGCCTGATAATGGCGCAATGGCATTTTGGTGTACGCCAGTGGAAATGTGGCATGGCTCGTGCACGCCTGGCACGTTGATGTAAGTGGCGCCTGGCGTAGCCATGGACACTAGATTTAGGAAGCTGGTCGCCTGAAACTCGCCATGAGTCTGTCAGTTCGGTGGCGAACTTGGATGGTTGAGATTGCATCTCATGAGGAAGGATGGCCATTGATTATGGCCATGTCTCATTGTATAGCAAAGTGGCGCCATTGGCATAGTGGCGACTGGCGTAGCCATGGCATAGCGGCATGCTAGTGGCGTAGCCGTGGCGTTGTGGCGTGGCCAAGGCTAGGATTTGGCGTCGTGGCCAAAATTAGGGATTGGCGGCGTGGCCAAGGCTAGGATTTGGCGTCGTGGTAAGAATTAGGGCTTGGCGGCATGTCCAAGGATAGGTTTTGGCGCCGTGGCCAAAATTAAGGCTTGGCGGTGTGGCCAA
Source organism: Papaver armeniacum (assembly GCA_023531295.1). NCBI lineage: Eukaryota > Viridiplantae > Streptophyta > Magnoliopsida > Ranunculales > Papaveraceae > Papaver > Papaver armeniacum. The sequence goes on along the minus strand of JAJJWW010005388.1, from coordinate 25,788 downwards.
GGCTAGGTTTTGGCGATGTGGTAAGAATTAGGGCTTGGAGACTGTTAAGTGCATATTTTGCATATATTTAGTGTCGAATCCATGATAGTATTTGCTATATTTTCTTGCGAATTATTGTATATTACTCTTGTTTTCTCCTATTTATGTTTTGCTAGATGAATCATCCAAAAGAAGTGAATTTGCACTTAATTATGCACTAAAAGAAGCTAGTTACAAATGGAGAAGGGCCAAAGACCAAGTGGAACTCGTTCAAATACAAGATTTCTACTTTTTATTGTGTAGAGGACGAGAAGATGAAAACAATGGCGAAAGAACGGAGTCATTCTGAGTTCGTATGAAGAAGTTATGAGCAAAACAAGAACTCAGAAGCATAAAGGGCAAAATGGTCATTTTACAGGACAAGTGCTATTGACACCCCACTGTACATTAAGGGGCAGTCATTCTGATAAGGGGTGAACTGTTTCAAAGGGAAAGAGAGTTTGGTCTTTTACTTTGGGGAGAGGCCGGAATTCAAATAGTGTTAAAGGCACTCGGCCCGATTACTCGTAGCCGCCACCATTATATTCATCCTTATTATTCGCTCACTCCCTTCACGAGAGAACTCGAGTCTGCCATGGAAGCCGAGATTGATGAAGGTTGAGCTAGACAACGAATGATGCTACGATGATCGAGTTATAGGTCAGAATGCGAGGCGAGCTTGGCAATGGAAGAAATTTGTGATCGATGTAGCTGCCATTATCGGCGATGAGACCATGGCAAGTTTGCTTGCTAGTGCTATAATGGTGATCGAGTAGAGAAAGCCGTAGTCCGAAAAAGGCAATGGTTGCCGGTGATCAACGGAGATTCGAGCAACGGCAGATGAAAGGAAGCCGGGTAGGCATGCTGCGAGTTGATGACGTTGTCTTTCTTTGTGAGCTTGGCATGACATGCAGAGAGGATGGATTGAGAACTGTCGAGTTTATATGGAACCCGGGAGTGTTGGCTGATGGTTTGTCGAGGAGGACAACGCTGTAATGATGAAGAAGGAGAATAATTCAAGCTCGAGATGAGCAATGGAGCTGCTACGATTAACAGCTGAAAGAGATGGGTTCGGTGCCATTAGAGGTGATTGAAAGAAGATATGCATTGACTGCAGTGGTGACGATGATGTACTGCTGCTATTGATGGCAGTATGATGGAGTTCACGTCTGTAATAGAAGGAAGCTGGCATGGAAGTAAGAACGAGATGGTGACTGGGAAGATTTAATGAGGAAGAGAAGAAGTCAGGGACGATATGGAGCAGATGGGTTCGCTGCCATTGAAGCTGTAGCTAGGTTTGTTTGAGGGATGGATAAAAGCACTCGAGTTTAGCGATGAAATGCAAAAGTAGTCGATAATGATGATATCAGCAATCGATGGGAGTGAGATGATGCAGTTCGAGGTAACGGTGATGATCACCGATGTTAAATGGACAACAGAATAAGGCTGATGATTATCACGAGTTATTGATGGAAGACGAGTAGGAGAGAAGACCTCAAGCCTGGCAGTAAACATTGCTGCTATTGTTGTTGGAGAAATACGATGCTACTATTCTACTAATGCTTGTAACAACAGGTTCGAGTTTGTTTTCAGAGTTGAGCTAGGGGATGTCGAGAACAGTCGATGGAGTTTAGATAATGAAGACTGGATGAAGGGACTCTGGGAAGGTGTAGCTGCCAATGGTTGTTGATGTGGCGCTGGGGCAGCTGTTTCCGAGCTCAACTAAAATAGGGAGTCGCTATTAATGGCAGTGACAACGAATACTGGAAGACTTGCTGCTGCCATTGATCATTGGAGTTCTCAAGAATGGAGTTGAATTGTGTTAGTACGAAAACAATGAGCTTGAGCCTGTGGATATTTTGAACATGGCAGCAATACTTAACGGTAGTGAGAAGCTGAGAAGATAACTCAAGAGGAAGAAGTGTTGAGTTCGAGTTTAGGTTGAGCTGATGTTGGGCTCGATATCAGGTGAAGCAAGATGGCTTCTGCCATTGGTTCTGGTGGTTAGCAAATGACTGGGATTGTGACTTTAGAGTCCTAGTTTGATTAGAACACTGAGTTACAGCCGGATAGAGTCTTCAAATGATAAAACATGGAGTTTATGGAGGTGCAGATGCTCTCGACTTGGGAGATAAATCACTCAAAAAGAATGTGCATCCGTGCATGGTTTGATGATGGACGAACGAGATATTAAGTTGTGGCGGTTAGGAAGATTGGGTTGTTATCCAATTCGACTTGGCAGCTAAGAAAGAGAAGTTTTGAGAAGTTTCAAAAGCTTGAAAACAGTCACCAAGAGGACTTTTCACCGTCGATTTATGAGATGAATGGTATAGATTTTAACGTGTTTTAGGGTATGAGTCGGCTAAGGAATGGTTGGTGTTTATCAGATTCGAAAATTCAGTTACAAAAGGCTATAAATAGAGGGTCGAATAGCTAGCAGAACAGATCTCCTCACCCTCACTTTTACGCCTACAACCTGTTCGAGAAAAGTCCTGAAAGAATTTCCAGAAGCTTAAGGAGTTTAATTCATGCACAAATAACTCGAGTTCGTGGCGACTTCGGGAGACATAGCTCAAGCTTATTTTCGTTTGTCGTTTGAACTCTACTTTCTCTCTAATTTGTTTATGATAAAACTCCATTATGTCTAGGTAATCTATTATTTGATTGAGGATGAATTCTAAGTACTAAATATGATTCGATTTAGTATATGAATCTATTTTGATTTCTTCATATGATTATCGTTTGTGTTTATTATTAAGGATTAATATGATTGATTGATAGATTGTTTAGGTGGCCAACTGAATATATTTGTTAACTCAATCTAATGCTAGTAAGGATTAGGATATCCGTAATTGTTGAATAATTCCTTACACAAGTAGAAAACGTGAGACCTTGCGGAGGGATTCCGTAAAGCAATCGCGTGTAAACACAACACTAGCAAGTAGACCGAGCGTACTGAGTCTAACTACTATGATTAAACCTAAATTCACAGACCATAAAACATTCGACGAATTACATCTTGTAAGCGTACCTCAAGGTGGTTCGAGACGAATAGACTCACAGCAACTAAGCGTACATGTTGTCCAAAGGCTTAAGGGATTTTGGAGATAGCTAAGCGTGCACGATATCTTACGGTTGGTGATAATTAATGATGAATGGATGAATATGCTACTTTGATGAATATTTAGTTACGAAGAAGGATTCCTCGATCATCTCTCTTCATATTGTTTACAACTTAATCCTTTATACTTTGTTTATTTATCTTTTAAATCGAAAATAAAACCCCCCATTGTGACACTTTTGACAACTAAATCTCCCTGCTCTTCGTGGGAACGAACTTGACTTCCATTATATTATTTTTAATCGAGTGGAAATAAGATATTAATTTGATTGCACCTACGACACGCATCAGAGACGTGGCCAAGGCTAGGTTTTGGCGCCGTGGTAAGAATTAGGGCTTGGCGGCGTGGCCAAGGCTAAAGTGGCTCGTGGCATGTTACTGCGGCAGAGTGGCATGTTAGCACGCCGATTAATATGTTGTTGCGGCCGAGTGGCCTATTGGAATGCCGCTAACTTAATGGCGCACCATGGCATATTTGGCATGTTGGCGCGGTTTTTGGGAAGCTAATTCGCTTTGCGGCCATCTGGTGCGGTCTCCTCCTTTTCAACACTGTGGCGAGTTTAAAGCAACCTGATTGGTTAATATAAGAGGGTCGGCCAAGCATGGGCGTGGCTACACTTGATGGTGGTTTTTAGCTTATGGTTAAAATCGTAAAACCTTGCATCTGATGTGACGTCACTCTGCAAGGAAACGGAGCCATAAGTGTTAACCTCTCCGCTGGCATATTTATTGAGCCGTTCAATATATTTACATGAAATTTATCCAGACTGGCGAATGTAGCAACCATCCCAGATGTTCTGTAAATTTCGGCGCCTTGCCTATATTCACTTAATATAAGTTCCTTTGAATGCCTTCTATGCTATGTTCTCCGGCTGAACTCTTAATGTTGATATGGCATGAGGATTTGTGTTCACTCGCAGCAGAGTAGCACGAATCTCCAAATATCAAGGATAAGGTCTTTGCATAAGGTATTCAATCAGAAAAGCATGATGCTCTCTGGCAATGAACTTAAAAGAACCGTGTGTCAACACATAGAATTCAATCAATTTCTCTGACTAACTTGCAAAAGTTAGGGTTTTGCGCCTCGCGCGGTATATCAGACCTTGCCTGTCGAAATCAAGCATTCATGAGATAACTCCAGAGACGTGGTTGAATCATTTTCCTTGAAGAGACAGAGGGATCCATGATTAACGACATAACTCCCTCACTTCTACCTCTTTGTTATCCAAAATGTTTTGTCCATGTGATATTCCAAGCATCCTAGCATCACATCCAGGAGAGTATGATAAGATTGTATCAAATCCCATAGGCGTGGATTCAAGGCTATGCAATTAAAGTAGGCTACACTTGGGGACTGAAGCCGCCTTCATGTTTAGAAGCTTAAACACAGTCACCACCTTACCAGTGAATGCAGCAGAAACACATCTTCCACAAGAAAATAGGTTCAGGATAATTACACATGGGGACTACCAGAATCGATGCATTCACTGCCTTCAACCAGGTTATTTCCGATTTCAACATCATCACTGTTGAAGTTTTACGAGCCGCAAAAATTTCTCAACATGAAGCCGTACACGCGCATCAAAGACCCAAAAAGTACGCCACATAGATACATTTACATATCCGGCCACGCTATCGGATCTAACAGAAGTATAACTGGGGACTTCTCACCGCATCCCGTTCCATGCAATAGTCCAAGATTCAGAAGATGGTTCAAAGGATGTCTCTTGGAACGAAGTCCTTAAAGACTTGATAGAAGCACATCGGCAACGGAACGCTCTCAACTCGTCTACTTCACTCAATGGCTCCAGAAGATTTCGACCATGCACGCATCCAAAGCATATCATCATCGCAATCAGAAAGTCCAGGCACCAAATAACCTAAAATCAAGGATGGACCAACAACGCAACCACAAGATCCAAGATTAACCCTGACATGATCATTGCCGAGCATATATTTCATCCATCAATCCCAAGATCGCAATGGAGTTTGGTAAATTTTATACTACACCAAATTCCCGGAATCGTAGCAGCAATTCGTAACGACTTATGGGCCGTTACGAATTTCCCGTTACAAATGGCCGTTACAAAAAAATCGTAACAAGCAGGAGCCGTTACTAATTTTTTAAAAATTCGTAACAGGGCTAAGCCGTTACGATTTTTTTTTTAGGCGTGCCAGTCGCACGCTTGGTCACACCAGGGTGGTAACACCCTTAGAATGTGCGTGTGCCATTCACATGCGGGGCATTATGTTTCCACCCACCATGAGTTATACCAGAGGATATTTCCTCCCATGCGTGTGCGATTCACATGCGGGCTTTTGAGGATATCTCAGATGTTCTACAGATCGGGATTCATTTCAGTTTTTTCTTCTCTCTTCTGCTCCTGCTCTTTCTTTCCTCTCCTCTCAGGAGATGAAACCCTAGATTCATCACAGAAACCGTTGATTGTTGATTAATGAATCTGTATAGATGATGAGGGTGATGGTGTAATTGTTGATGTACGAAGGAGAACCAGTAGGAGTTTTAGGTTCTCTGTGTGACGTGATGAATCAGGGAGAGAGTTAGGGTTAGGGTTTGTTCTTGAGGTGAAGAAATCATGAAAGGATGATGGATCAGTTGAGAACCCCGATAATTCATGGTGGTGCTGTTAAATCAAGTGTTGATTCAACTCAGCAAAAATGGTAAGTTGATTTAGGGTTTCTCAAATTAACTCAGAGTTGTGTGTAATTGATGTATAAATTGAATAATCTGTGAGGGGTTTGTTCTTGATTGAAGTATGAATGGATGTTTAGGGTTCATTTTTGGATTTCACAGGGAATTAGGGTTTACTCTTAGTTGAGTAATCAGATTCTTTTTCGAGTAATCAGATTCTTTTTTGTAAGAAATTAATATTTTGTTTATTGATATGAATGTGTGTGTTTTCATTGGATATTTATCAATTGTTGTCGTTGTTGCACTACACCAAATTCCGGATTAAGAATTAACGGCTTTGTGGCCGTTACAAAATTCCCGTTACAAATGGCCGTTATTAAAAATTGTAACAGGCCGGAGCCAAGTATTAATTTCTAAAAATTCGTAACAGGCTAAGCCAAGCATGAATTTTTTATAGGCGTCTGATCGCACGCTTTGGTAACACTAGGGTGGTCACACTTGTTTTTTTTTTTTTCCACCCAACTTAGTTTTAACTAAAGGATGTTTCCTCCCCATGCCAAGGTTCTTTTTTTGTAAGAAATTAATATTTTGTTTATTGATATGAATGTGTGTGTTTCTCATTTTCGCATTGAATACAAGTGATATTTATCATCTCGCTGGTATTGTCATACTCTAACTGCAAAATGAAGTTGACTGTCAAAGATAAGACTATTATAGTGTCCTAATCGCTTGTAAAGCCTTTTCTAGGGTTAAGGATCTTGTTCTTGTTGTTGTTGAAGATGAAGAGGGAAGATAATCTTTGTAAGAAACTAATGTTGCATGACAACAATCGGTCAATAACTCATATTTAACTATAAATTTGCATCACGGTATGATGGTGCCGAGGATTGGATTCAATTTTTCTTACGAGTCATTTTCATGAAACTATACTTCAACATGATACCATGAGAATTCAAGATTTTACTGGTTTTGTTTAAAAGTAGTATGTTATGAAGAACTTGAAAGTTATTTGTAGTGTATGATCCGAACTTATAAGTAAAATGATTTGGAACTTAATCTATTCCCTTAGAGCCCGATACTTCAAAGTATAATTTGGTACTTAGAGAATTTGAGTTCTTTTTGATATGAATTGATTGAACGTGATTTTATGAATATATTGATGGAAGAAACTATTGTTGAGTGTGGACGATTAATGTAAAGTGTATGCACAATGCTTCCTTTTACAATTTATCTCTTGTCGGTGTATATATCACTAGTCCTGTCTTGTTTCCAATGCTCCTTTTACAATTCTCAAATTTGTGGATGATACAGAATTCAATGCAATTTTGTCTTAATGCTACAATTTATCTTTCATTTCTCTCAAATATTTGATTACTTTTGTCTAATTGATTTCACATGGGAATATGATTAGAAAATAGAATTAGAAAATAGAATTAGAATCACTGTCTATTTTCTATTGATTGAACTTTCAAGAGATAAATTGTTTGTGTTGATTGTGTTTGTAAATTATTTTCTATTATCTAATTTCTGTTAATATAGATCGAAATCTGAATATTAGTGGTCTCTAGCTGTTTTGAGAACTGAGCAACTACTTCATATTTCATATGAATATGAATATTTAAAGTCATTGCTGAATAATGATTGTGTGTGGTTATACAGTGGTTTCTTAATTGGAGTCGGAGATGAATCCATCTTGGCCCTTAGAAGTAGATGTATGAAGTGGTATTGGTTCGTGTGCACTAGGCGACTGAATTATAAAATTTGGACCAACATTATAAAACTGTAAAGTTAAACGGTATTGTTTAACGTGCATTCATCGTTGGTAAGACACAATCGAGAAGTTATTTCGATTTGAAATTTTTCATCAAATACATATGTTGGTGATATGATATGAACTAATTCATGTTTTTGTGTTTTTTTTTCATGGTGCACGGGTATCCTCGGCATATAACTGAAGTGATTGCAGAGTCTTGCCCATTTTATCGTAGAAGCTGCAATTGTAAACCGTGCTTGCGTTTGTGCAAAGTGTCTAAGGTTGATATTTTTGTACTTTCTGTTGGCTTTATTAAAGTTACCACTTGATCTTGTTCAATATAAGAGTCCCATCATTGCGCAGGATATGAAGATCTAGGTAATGAATATGGAGGGATGTGGGTGCTTGCCGATACTTTCAAGAACAAAGACATGCAATTTTCGATAAGATGCATGTGATGATATGTGGTTATGCTAGAGACTTATCTTTTTTATTTGCGCTCGCTAACATTTTGATTCCATGAACTGATTTATATTTGAGCATCAAGTAGGGATACTTGGTTGATAAATGGATAATGTCACAAATCTCTTTGAACCTTGACACATGTTTGAGGTGTTTGGTGTTCACCCATTGTGTAGTTTAAAGTGTCGTTCCAGAGTTGTGCTTGTATAGAACCATGAGTCAGTGCATCTAAACTGAATAACAGTTATGCTGGATCCTGATTTGTAACCATCGAAACCTTAAAGTTTACATTTTATGGCTCATCAGGGTAAGGTAGTGTTGCTGATTCTTTAGGGTGAAGTTTTAGAATATGTCTGCTGAGTTTGTGGTGGGTGTTCTGTTGTGTCAGTGTGATTAGATTTCCTCTAAAGACTCTGAATGATATATACAGTATCGACCAATATTCAACAAAAGCACGCGGTTTGAGGATATGAAGCACACCGAAGATGATAGAGTTCCCTACAGGAGACCCCAGCGAAAAAGTAATTATTAGACCAAATAGAAACTGCTTTGACCGTTTTTTTTTTTCTTTAAAAATTCTCATTGATTTCTTCCAAACTGGGTGTTTCTTCAGTAGACGGGTGGACAAAGCTGCAACACTGGACTCTAGAGATGATGATCTTGATGAGTTTTCACGGTAAGAGGTTCTAGAATTATATCAAACGATTCTTAAGCTTTAATGTGATAGCACTTTTCTATGGAAGTATTCAAGTAACTTTTTCGGCCATTCAGGGAGAAAAATCTGGTAAATCATCTTCCAGGCAGCATGCCTCTAGGCCCGAAGCCGTACCTTTGGATTTCATGGTGCGCCCACAATCGAAAATAGATCCAGATGAGATAAGATCTCAAGCTAAACAAGTTGTACATGATCAGCGCAGGGTAAAGGTTAGTTTACTTTCGACTGGTAGAAGGCTCAAAACACTGCATTTCAAGCACTAACCAGTTTACAGAATTAACGTTGTTTATTATGCAACTATTTCCTGTTCGCTTAGTCGTCAACCTAATATACCTGGTTCTCTACTGTTTATGACATAGTTTACTCGGTGTGTTTGGTTAGTCAGTTAGTCATTCTATTAAAGGGGTTTCAGATGAACTGAGGGATGATTTTGGTGTGGAAGAACTATGGGTTTCTTAAGTCACTTTTGGTACACCAGTTGTATGATTCATGTACCATCCATAGTTGATATCATGTTGGGTTCTTCTGCAATTAACATAGTGTCCAAACAGTATCTTATATGCTCTTATTAAGTTCTAAAGCAGGTTCAGGAAGCTTAATGAGCAGACTGGGAACATGAAGCAGGTTCAGTAAGCTTTGCCAAACCCCATTCGAGCAGCTGCCGACTTTGATGAGGTAACCTTTTGCATCTAACCCCATGTTTATAGATGTGGTCTTTCTCATGAAGCTTTGTCATGTCTCGGTCTCCAACTATTTCTGTAGATTAATGGTGAATTTGACAATGAATTTGGCTGATGAGTTAGAGGAAACAAAGATAAAGGGTTTTGATTCATAGGTGCAAACTCTGTTCTGTCATGATGATGTGAACAACCAGCTTGTACAAGTGAGTGTGTTTGAACTTTGTTGTTGTTGCTGCTCTTAACTTGTTGGTATGGCCAAGATAGTGTTTGTAGACTATTTTTCATTGAACTTTTCAAACTGATACAATTTTCAATCCTTGGCACCAGTTGGACGTAACTTTGTTTCTCTTTTTTGAATTGGCTCAGGTACCAGCTCATTTCCTCTAGGTGATGAGACATATTATTAGAGCAGGTTAGGCGAAGTTTTGCATATTTGAGAGCGAAAGACTAAGCAAGAGAAGGAAGAGACTGTTATGTGAGTTCTATGCTTGTTTCGTTTTATTATTATATGTTCTTAGTTGTATACAATAGTTGTATGAGCTTTATGCCGCACATAACTTAGGAATTCTCTTAAGTCTCTAAGCAGATGTTGTATTCCTCAAAACTTAGGAATTATGTTAAGTAGTTGTTGAAAGAATACAACAAGTGGCTGTTGACACCATGTATTCCCATAGAAATTTGATACTTAACAAAAAAAAAAAAGTTTGGTACTTACAGAAATTTTAGTTCTTTTGTGATATGAATCCAAGATGAATTGAATGAATGTGATATAATTGATTGAAGAAATTGTTGTTGAGTGTGGTTATGAATGTATTGAAAGGTGTATGTAGGGTATTGAATTTAGAATTCCGGCTTATTTCAAGGATGACTGGCAGTAATTTTTTTGTTATTACAAAAAAGTTCGTAATGGCTCGACCACGTTACGACAGTGTTGTTACAAAAAAAATTCGTAACGTCCCGGAGCTGTTAACACGTGAAAAATTCGTAACGGGTGTGAGCCGTTACAAGGGCCGTTACAACCAAAATTCGTAACGGCCATAAAGCCGTTACAAAAAAAATGTAACACGCACTTTTGCAACAGGCAAGAGCCGTTACAACCCATTTTAGTAACGGCTTGATTCTGTTATTAAAATCCACTAGAGAGGTTAGATACTCATTCTTCTGGAGTCAGAGCCTTATTACACATTCTGGAGAAGATCGATGGTACCGTTGGGTGGATACATGCGAGAGCACCTACCTTGAGTTCTCCTGGCTTGCCTTGCTGTTGATTATAACTATTGGAGATTGCTTTGTTGCCATTAATGCTCGCTCTACCACCGCTAACAAATGACGGAGAGGAGCCAGATGCTGCAGATGAAAGCATGGAGTCGGACGAACAACAAAAACAGAAGAGGGTCGATACCCCTTTTCATACGAATGCAGTTTCTGGAGTTTGAACAGAATAAGGATTCCTTATTGCTCCATGAACGGGAATAGATGACTAGGCGCACCACACTCATGCTCCATAGCCGAACAAGTAGTGTGACAATATCTCCGCTCCATGACCGAACCAGCAGCGCGCCAGCACGAGGAACACCAGTCGCTCAACCTACAAACGCTCCATGGATCCAGCACTCTGTGGTCAAGCCAACTCTACATGCCTCCAGCACTCCGTGGTCAAGCCAACTCTCCATGGCTCCAGCACTCCGTGGTCAAGCCAACTCTCCATGACTCCAGCATTCTATGGTTAAGTTAGCGCCAACGCTCCAGCATTCCAATCTAGCAGCGCCACTCCAAGCTAGCCGCGCCATCCACCGTTCCGTAGCCAGCCAAAACGGCGCCATCTTAGCCGTCCAAAGCAGCGCCATCTCCACCAGCTAAGGAAGCACCATCTTGGCCGTTCTAAGCAGCGCCATCTCCATACGTTCCGTGACTTATACAGCTAGTGATATTCACCGAGTCACGGACCAAATTGCAGTGCCATCTCTGCCAATCAGTATCCAAAGTTTCAGCGCTGACGCCAACACCCTATGGCCAAGTCAGAATTACGCAAAGAAGCCAACACAAGGATCACGGATTCATCATGCCTTCCGCTAAAGGTTAGTTGAATTTACCTGGCAATCTCTTCACGTCTTGCCCTTTCGATTTTACTTTTGTCTGTCACCATCTCATGCTTACCCCGCAACAATGCCACAATTACGTGCTAAGTAGGGGACTTAATGTTCATGGTGGTTTTTAGCTTAGGGTTAAAATCGTAAAACCTTGCATCTGATGTGACGTCACTCTGCAAGGAAACGGAGCCATGAGTGTTAACCTCTTCGCTGGCATATTTATTGAGTCGTTCAATATATTTACATGAAATTTATCCAGACTGGCGAATGTAGCAACCATCCCAGATGTTTTGTAAATTTCGGCGCCTTGCCTATATTCACTTAATATAAGTTCCTTTGAATGCCTTCTATGCTATGTTCTCCGGCTGAACTCTTAATGTTGATATGGCATGACGATTTGTGTTCACTCGCAGCAGAGTAGCACGAATCTCTAAATATCAAGGATAAGGTCTTTCAATAAGGTATTCAATCAGAAAAGCATGCTGCTGACTGGAAATGAACTTAAAAGAACTCTGTGTCAACACATAGAATTCCATCAATTGCCCCGACTAACTTGCAAAAGTTAGGGTTTTGCGCCTCGCGCAGTATATCAAACCTTGCCTATCGAAATTAAGCCTAGGCAAACTAGGTAATTAATCTGCCATGGATTAGCAGGTGCAAAACCTTGCCCAGAATCAGAAAACAGGGAGCCGCAGCAGCAAAGGGAGGCGTGGCCATGCCTTAGGCCAGCTGGCGCCACTTACGCCCATCCTAAACCGGCTCTATTTCCCTCGACCAATCAGGTCGCTTTAAACTCACCACACGCACATAAGTTATGGCCAGGCCCATACTTGTTGGCCCTACTTCCCATTGACCAATCAGGTCGCTCTAAAGCCGCCACACTCACACCAGAAGTGTAGCCACGCCCATGCTTGGCCGGCCCTCTTATATTAACCAATCAGGTTGCTTTAACCTTGCCACAGTGTTGAAAAGGAGGAAACCGCGCCAGATGGCCGCAAAGCCAATTGGCTTCCCAAAAACCGCGCCAACATGCCAAACGTGCCATGTTGCGCCAGTAAGTTAGCGGCATGCCAACATGCCACTCTGTCGCAACAACATATTAATCAGTGTGCCAACATGCCACTCTGCCGCAGTAACATGCCACGAGCCACTTTAGCCTTGGCTACGCCGCCAAGCCCTAATTCTTACCACGGCGCCAAAACCTAGCCTTGGCCACGCCGCCAAGCCCTAATTTTGGCCACGGCGCCAAAACCTAGCCTTGGCCACGCCGCCAAGCCCTAATTCTTACCACGGCGCCAAAACCTAGCCTTGGCCACGCCGCCAAGCCCTAATTCTTACCACAACACCAAATCCTAGCCTTGGCCACGCCGCCAAGCCCTAATTTTGGCCACAACACCACGGCTACGCCACTGGCATGCCGCTATGCCATGGCTACGCCAGGCGCCACTTTGCTATACAACGAGACATGGCCATAATCAATGGCCATCCTTCCTCATGAGATGCAATCTCAGCCATCCAAGTTCGCCACCGAACTGACAGACTCGTGGCGAGTTTCAGGCGACCAGCTGCCTAAATCTAGTGGCCATGGCTACGCCAGGCGCCACTTGCATCAACGTGCCACTGGCATGCACGAGCATGCCAGCCATGCCACATTTCCACTGGCGTATCCCAAAATGCCACTGCGCCATTATCAAGCGCCAATACAAGGTAGCCATAATCAACGTCTACCCTCCTTCGTGAGATGCGATCTCAGCCACCGAAGTTCGCCACCGAACTGACAAACTGGTGGCAAGTTTTAGGAGACTATCCAAAACGATCCTAATAGCCTTACATGTTATTTTCCTGCGGTAAGTCCCTTGAGACTTACCATACGTAGCAAAGTGCTACATGTTTTCCACGAAAACTCTCGAGATATCAAACATGTCACAAACTGGGGGATGCTCATCAGGGTATTGGTCTGGCGGTTTACAGCGTGCGGCGTGCAATGCGCCCGTTACAAGAAAATGTGATGAAGTGGGACAATTAGTGGTGGTGAAAAGTATCGGGGTAAACAATTCATTTCTTTCATCATGGAAGCGTAATGCCTGATTGTTACACGAATTCATTTCCTTCATCATGGATGCATAACGTCTGACGGTTACACGTTTCTCTATTCTTCCACCACTCAATCGTTTCTACTTCCTACGAGACCAGGGTACGTTTCAATATGACTTGTATAAATAGGCTTCAGCTATTTTCACCAAACAACAAGTTTTGGTCGGCAACAACACAGTATTTAGAAATCACCTGGTAGCTTTCCATTCTGCTTGCCAGTTATACTTTCAGATACAAGTCATAAACAACCACACCTTCAGAATCAACTATTCTGGTCTCAAGACTCTCTTCTCTTCCCTCCCTAAGACCAACCCTTCTCCTTCACTTTGTGACCGAAGCAATCCTGGGACGACCATTTCTTGGTTTAGGCCAGGATTGTACAGATTGATCTTTCGAATCAAAAGTACTCCCGTGCAGTACATTTTTTAGGGTTTAGATTCGTTTTTCATCCACACACCCAAAATTACCAAAATCAGCAGAAACGGTTTTCACCCACAAATAGTGTTACACAAAGATATGAGAAATTAATAAGAAATCTTCTTTGTCTTCAAATCTTCTTTAATCTTCAATTAAACCTACACAACACCACTTGAATATCTTGTGATCAATCACGCGTAGAACGGAGTCTGTTAAGAATGGATTATCACAAGATGTCTTTAGATCTACAAACTGTTGTAAAGATCCCGTCGATACTTCGATCTAGTTTCAATGAATCTTATATCAGAAGAGAAGATTATCAAGAATAAACAAACTAGGTGCAATCAAAGTTCAACAACCGTTAGTCAATCAAATCAATCGAAAACTAATAAAATTCAATTATCTAGTTTCCCACAAATGGTACTCGTAGAGCTTCTTGATCCCACATAAGTCTTTAAATGAGCGGTCTTAAGAGATTTTGCCTAATTAGGGTACTTTCCTCTCCGGATTGACGACTCCACCAGAAACAAAAAAAAAAGATGAAGTTTTCCTGGCTCTTAGGATAGTTTGCTAGAAATGCAAACTTAGGTAATTATAGACCAAGGATGTTTGGACACCAAGGAATTTCTAAAACCGAATATTCTCAATATATGCGATAAATGCGCAAATCGGTTTTCATTATTCCTGAAAATGCTTTGTCCAATATTTATCGAAATCTCTCAATAGAAAATATCCAATTAGTAAATGCACATTACTAATTTTTATTCTCTAGAGATATGCTTTTAATTGCTGGTAATTAAAGCATATAAAACTAACAACCTTAATTAGAAGATTCTTATTTATTTCGGACCGGGATCTCCTTGAGTAATTAAGGAATAACTTTGAACAATAAAAGATAAGAGTTACTGTTCGTGTTCAAAGTATGTTGACATCTTTTCTTTGTAAATCATCTTTCATATTTACAATCTTGGAATCGATTATACCACACTTCCAAACAAGTTTAAAATTGGTTCATCTGTATTCCAAGAAAACTATGTGATTGATCAAGTATCAAATCACAATAATGGGTTCAATCGGTTCTACCAATCACTAGGGTCGGTTATACCTCAATATGGATTACTTGTGATCGAACACACAATTTACCAGGACCCGTTACGTCAGTTACCAGGATCGGTTACGTCAATTACCAGGACCGGTTACCATATACTCATGGTATTGCTTGTTATCGGTTACACAAGTCACTAGGATCAGTTACACCAATTACTAAGACCGGTTACACCAATTATAAGGATCAATTACACAATTCTTTTGTGATCGGTCACACCAATTACTAGGATCGATCACACCAATTACAAATATCGATCATACCATCTCAGGTGATTACTTAGGATCGGTTATGAAAAGGCGAGGGTACCCAAATATACCTCAAGCTAAAACTTTTCCTACCTATAAGTCCTTTCTCCGAAAGTGATTGTCTATGGACTGAGTCGAGACAATACAACTAATCGGTTCACACTTCGTGTGATCGTCTATGGATACGAGATCGAGACAATACAACAACGAAGTATGTTTACTTGATACAAAGGTTCGGACTTAACCAAACACAATAGGATTGCTTATCAAGTAAATAGGAATTAACGTTTGTGTAATTTACTTTAATTATAATAAAATAATTATAATGCGGAAAATAAAAGTAAATGACACATCAATATTTTGTTAACGAGGAAACCGCAAATGCAGAAAAACCCTGGGACCTTTTACAGAATTGAATACTCTCAGGATTAAGCCGCTATACAAAATTACACCTAACTTCGTATAGTTGAGATCAAGTAACTAACCCTATAGTTCACCTAGTTCCGTCTGTATTCCCATGCCTCCAACTTATAAATAAGTCACGTACTTGGAACAATTCCTTTGGTTCGTATTCCAAATATTAAAGGAACAACAAATCTGTTTGGTATCAACTCTATTCAACCAAGTGATATGAGTCGGACAAAGGCTCTTCCATTTATATTAACATAAACTCCTTCGTCGGGTCCTTAGATTTATCTTATGTTCAATTACCGAAGTAATCGTTTAAGATTAAGCCAACAACACCTTTAATCCGAAGAACTGTTTTGATGTCGATCTACTTGTAGGATCAGAATATCGCGACATCAATACTTCGCGGGATCAATAAACAACAGCATTGCGAGGGCGTCGCAGAAGAGTAATATAAATGACGCAATGAATGACGACAGCCAAAACACGAGAAAGGTGTGAAGACCTAGCGAAGTTTAGGAGAGCTGCGAGAATAAATACTTGTACACTTGCGATATTTCGCAAGTCATTCCCGAAAATAAAGGACAGCTTAGCTGTCTCCATTGTATACTACCCTATATAAAGAGTCGAATGAGCCTGTTGTGGAGAGGATTCTTTTCAGAGTGTTAGACAAGTCATTAGGAGAGAGAAAGTTTGTGGTGATTGTAATTTCTTTAGCTCTTCTCTATTTTATCTTGTAAACATTCAAGGAAATAATCAATAAAATCATTGTTATTCATCTTCAAATGTCTTAGTTGTGTGGATTATTGTGAGGGGTGTAGTGTAGGATTTCCTGCAACTACATATTGGGGCTAGAAACAGGGACAATTGAAGATAAGAGATTGGATATTGTCATTAAAATTGATCAAATCAAGAGTATGATGGAAAAATTGGAGAAAATCAGAATCAAGGAGAGTAATGGAGAATTGGAATGTAATATGATTACAAAAACAATGGTCAGTGAATTTCATGAAAGTATCAGAGGGAGAGTGCATAAAAGAGATTTTGAAGGAAAGAAAATTATAACAGCAGAGAAGATGTTACCCTTGAAAGAATGGGAAAAACAGAGAATTATATTCACAGCAACGGAGATATCAGGAGAGAATTTAAATCACACATCTCCACTAGTGATTACGATAAGTGCCAGCAAAGAAGAAGGAAAATTAACAAAAACAATGGAAGAATGGGCAATAAATAGAACTTTGGTAGATACATATGGAGTTCAGTGAATATAATGTTTTATCATGCATATAAAAAAATTGGGGTACAAAGATGAAGAAATGACTTCCGCAACATATCATATCTATGGTTTCGGCAAATCAATAACAAAACCTAAAGGGGAAATAAAAATACGAATTTTGTTGGGAGAAATTGAAACACATGTGACGTTATGTGTAGTGGATATGGAATCACCATATAACATGCTGTTGGGAAGGCCATGGATACACGCAATAAAAGCTGTAGCATCAACATTTCATCAATGTGTCAAATTTCCTATACCGAGTGGAATTAGCGAAATCAGAGGAGATACCGATAAAGGAAGGATATATCATCAAATCGAAGTAAAACATTACGAAGAAAAGGTGAAGAGGCGGAGAGATCACAAGAAGATGGCAAAAGTAGCGAAAAAAGAAGAAGAATTTAGAACTTACATGATAAGAGCAGAAGAAGGAAAAGGAATATATGATGAAGAAAATGAACTTGCGAAGGAGGTAAAAGGACCAACGCCCATGGGAGAACCGAAGGCTAGCTACACTCATGCGGTAACCAACAAAGGAAGTAAATATTGAACCGAAGAAGAACCCAAGGTGTTAAAAATTGGGACAAAAATGGAAACAGATGAGGAAAAAGAGACTATTGATTTGTTGCGAGATTATAAAGACATCTTCGCATGGGATATGGATGAGATGCCCTGAATAGATCCATCTCCGTAGCATGCCATAAATTAGAGATTGATAAAAATGCAAGACCATTCAAGCAAAGAATTAGAAAAATTGCAACAAAGATATCATCCTCAAATAGAAGAAGAGTTACTAAGATGCTTGATGCCGGAATCATTAGACAAGCAAAATATCCCGAGTGGATAGCAAATATGGTCGTAGTACCAAAGAAGAAAAAGGGATAAGAATTTGCATAGATTTTACCGATCTAAACAAAGCTTGTCCAAAAGATAGTTTTCCTTTGCCGATATTCCGCAAATGGTTGAGTCAAATGAGGGGAAATGAAAGGATATCCTCGCTTGATGGATACAAAGGATACAATCAAATTCCTCTCGCTGAAGAAGACCAAGAGCATCTTTGCCTTTTTTCGCTCCAAGAGGATTATATTTGTTATACAAAAATGTCATTTGGCCTATGAAATGCTGGAGCAACATACCAAAGGATGGTAGAAAAAGTGTTCGAAAATGGATACATAGAACACTAGAGGTATACGTGGATGACATGTTAATAAAAAGTAAAGAAGCAAAAGATCATGTACAAGATTTGAAGGAAATTTTTGAACAAATGAGACATTTCAACATCAAAGTTAATCCAGAAAAATGTACCTTTGGAGTGGCATCTGGAAAAAATTTAGGATACATCGTGTCAAAAG
Source organism: Papaver armeniacum (assembly GCA_023531295.1). Lineage (NCBI taxonomy): Eukaryota > Viridiplantae > Streptophyta > Magnoliopsida > Ranunculales > Papaveraceae > Papaver > Papaver armeniacum. The sequence goes on along the minus strand of JAJJWW010005388.1, from coordinate 7,393 downwards.
AACGAATACAAGTCGATCCAGAGAAAGTACAAGCAATTCGCGATATGCCGACACCAGCAACAGTGAAAGATGTGCAAAAGTTAAATGGATTATTAGCTTCGCTAGGAAGATTCATCTCGCGATCATCTGATAAGTGCAAACATTTTTTCAACATACTTAAAAAGGGAGCGAAATTTAGGTGGACGGATGAATGTGAAAAGGCGTTGCAAGGAATAAAAGAACATCTAATGGATATATCAATATTACAAAAAGCAGAACCAGGGGAGGAATTACTAATTTACCTCGCGACAACATCGCATGCACTAAGCGCAGTATTATTGCGAATGGACGCAGGTGTGGAAAAACCAATCTATTACATCAGCAAAACATTCAATGCCGCAGAGAAAAACTATTCAAAAATTGAAAAATTAATTTTGGCATTAGTTTACGCAACGTTTAAACTTCGCATCTACTTCGAAGCACACACGGTAAAGGTAATGAAAAAAGTACCAATGAGTCAGTAATGAAAAATTCAAAAAGGTCAGGAAGGGTTGAAAGATGGAATGCTCAAGTAAGTCATTGCAAACTCAAATATGAAGTATTATCCTCACCCAAATCACAAGTTGTTGCAGACTTTTTAGCAGAATTTCCATTGGAAGAGGATGAAGCATTGGAAGAAATGATGGATATAGAAGAAGAACATGGAAATCCAAGGGATTTATTAACTGAGCCAAACAGATGGGAAATATTGGTAGATGGGTCGTCAAATGGAGAAGGTAACGGTATTGGGATCATTATAATTTCGCCAGAAGGCAATAAAATGGCTTTCTCTTTTAAATTGGAATTTGCATCTACTAACAATGAAACAGAGTATGAAGCTATAGTACATGCTTTGCGATTTGCAATAGAAATGAAGTTGGAGAATGTAAGAGTTACCAGTGATTCTCAGTTAGCTATTCGCCGGATAAAAGAAGAGTATACTACAAATGAAGCATCCTTGAAAAAATACAAAAGGCTGTTGAAGAATTGTCAGCGAAGATACCAAAAATAAAGTGGAGACACATATCAAGAAAAGACAATAGACTCGCAGATGCTTTTGCTTTTATATCAAGTATGATGACAGATCCATCTGCGAGATGCATAAAAATACAGACACTTCTATCACCATCAATCAACAAAGAGGAAGAGGAAGACGCATAAGTAATGCTCATAGAAGATGAAATAAAAATACCCCATTGCGAGGATTGGAGGACAGAACTTCATGCTTATTTAATGAAAGGAGAAACACCAAGAAATAGATTAGAGATGCACAAATTAAAAATCCGTGCAACAAATTATGAATTAAGAGACGGGGTATTGTACCGAAGATCCTTTAATGGACCCTCGCTTAGATGTTTAACACGAAAGGAATGAGAAGCAGTGTTAAAAATGTTACACAGTGGGGATGCTGGCAATCATAGTGGCGGAAGGTCTTTAGCACATAAGGCGAAAATGCAAGGCTATTATTGGCCATATATGCATGAAGATGCGAAACAAATATCAAGACGTTGCGAAGACTGTCAAAGACACGGAAAGAAAATACATGCACCAGGAGCACCATTAACCTCTTCAACAAGTGTATGGCCTTTTGGAAAGTGGGGGTTAGATATTGTAGGACCATTTTTACCAGGTACGGGGCAAAGGAGATATCTGATTGTCGTTACAGATTATTTCACAAAGTGGGCAGAAGTAAAAGCGGTACAACACATTCGCGATAAAGATATTTTTACTTTCATATTCGAAAACCTAATATGCAGATTTGGAATTCCAAAGACACAGTTGGTATCGACAATGGGAAACAGTTTGAGAGACAAAATATAGAATTACTTTGCTAATGCATTTCAAATAAAGTGTGGGAAATCAACTCCTTTATACCCGCGAGCCAATGGACAAAAAGAAGCAACAAATAAAACAATCGCTGATATACTCAAGAAGAAATTAGAAGGGCATAATAAGGCATGGTGTGAACAAGTGCATAATGCAAGTATGAGCTTACAATACAACAAGGCGAGAAGCTACGGGGATGTCACCATTTTGTCTAACCTATGGAGTTGAAGTCGTACTTCCGACAGAAGTTATTATTCCAACAACAAAGAGAGAAGCTTGGGAGAAAAATCTTAGTGCGGGTAACATTTTGGTTAAATTAGATGAATTAGAAGAAAAAAGAGAAAGAGCACTAAAGCATATGGAGAATTATCAGCGAAGATTGGCTAGAATATAACAAACGTGTCAAAACACGCGAGTTTCAACCAGGTGATATGGTATTGCGAGAAACACCAATATATCAAGAAAAGTGGTGGCAAGTTGGCGAAAAAGTGGGATGGACCTTATATCATCAAGGAGATAGTTGGAACATGGGCATATAGATTAATGGATCCTGAGGGCAAAGATATGGGCCAGAGATTGGGTAGACCGTGGAATAGATTATATCTCAAGAAATACTACCCATAGAAGATGGAAGGGAAAGAATAAGTTACAAATGTTGAATGAATGAAATGAAATGAATTCATACGAAATGTTCTGCTGACGAGTTATTGCGAAATTTCAAAAGAATGTGCGAATATCTCGCAAATGAATTAACAAGAGATAACCAAAAATGAATAATTGAACGAATTGACAGAAATGAATGAGTGAGTGAATGGGACGAACCTTTATGGCGTACACCCTAGTTCGCGAATGATATTTCGTAAGAGGCAAATGTAAGACCTAAAGTGGTCATATAAGGGGTATCTCTTGACATGGCTCGGGGAAAAGGTTACACCGCCCCGGAACCCGAGTCATGAAGATTTGGGGCCCATGAAATCCTATCCGGGAGATACCTTGGATTTCCAACTATATATATAGGTTATACCCTGGTTGGACGACCGAGGGTCTCTTCCAAGGAGTCATTGTATGACCAAGGCGCCGAGGTACACGGTTGAGCCAAGAGTGCCTGGGGCATTTGAAGTGTCTCGGCCATTCTTGGCAAGTCTTGGCACATGCTGCACTCGGCCCGAATAAAACTCCACTTAGGGTACAGTCTCGTAACCATAAACCCTATAGGTATAAGGGATAAGAGGCTGCGAAAACAAGTGGTTGTTGTTAAGACCGGATGGGAGGAGCTAGTCTTGTATGGCCGATATACGCCTCCTTGAAGGGGCAACCAGGGAGAAGATAAGGGCGGCACCCTCCATTAGGGAGCTGATAAGTGTCTTAAGACACAAATGTCATGAGGCTCTATTTTCGCAACAAAATTTAGGCTTGTCATATTTGTGCGATGATCCTGCAGAGGCAATAATACTAACGCGAGGGTAAGACGAGATCAATAGGTCTTTACATGAAAGTGTAAAGACGTCCTGCGATTTCGTCGCAAGACGGCAATGTCATGGGGCTTTACGTTCGCAAGAACATTTAGGCCTGTCATATTGTCGCAACAAAAACATCCTGCAGAGGCAATAATACTAAAGAAATGATAAGACAAGATCAATGGGTCGTTACATGAAAGTGTACAGACGTCCCCGCGATCTTGTCGCACGACGGCAATGTCATGGGGCTTCAAGTTCACAAGAATTTTTAGGCCTGTCATATTGTCGCAAAAATGAGGGGTGGCAAAATAAGACCTTTAACTAGGAAGGCAAAATAAGACCACACAAAAACAATGATAAGGCAAGATCAATGGGTCGTTACATGAAAATGTAAAGACGTCCTGCGATCTTGTCGCAATGATGAATTTCAAAATAAACAATCGAAAACAAAATAGCAATTATTAAATACCAAAAATTATACTCATTGAAAGAAAGAGTAGTGATAAACAGATGAACACATCCAAAAGATGATTGAAGCACATAAAGAAGTAACAATATAAGAAGAAAAATTACAAGAGAAAGTTAATTCTCAAATATCGCTTTTTCGCTTAAGGAGATACTCGGGTTTTCTTGACAACTTTATCTATATTTTCTCTAGCTAATATATTTCCACCAGATCCTTCTTCACCTACATCTTCATTCGCGACATCGTCATTGACAGTTTTATTGGGAGAGATAGTCTCTTCATTTGCGAATTCTTCGCCACTATTATAATCATAATCTCTGTTGGGAGGATTAGGAACTTCATCATCGCTTACTTCCGAGGTTCGACAGATACTGGGATCAAGAGATTTAGATAGTAAAACATCATTCACAAGAACTTCGGCTTTAAGATGAAATTGACGAAGGAGTGCTTTCGCTGATTTTTACTCTCTATATCTTTACAATCACGCATATAGTCGAATCTTCTTTACTCACGCTTCTGTCATCGCGAAACGAGCAAGGGAAGCAACCGAGTATTCCATTTTCTTTGCGAATTTTTGAGTAGTCGGATTTCAAAGCGGTAATGGAGGAGTGAAGATTTTTCTCAGACTCTGCAAAAACAAAGAACAAAAGGAATTATACAAACAAAAAATATGAAGGCTTGATAAAGGAAGAATAGATGAGGCAGTCAATTTCTATGACTACCTTCCTTCTGCGAAGTAAGATATTGGATTAAAGCCGAACAACTATTCTCCAAATGATCCATGGCATTATCAAAATTATCTCCAATTAAATCTTTCAGACGAGATCGCAAGCTTTTTTTCGTTGGAAACAAGTAAGGCATTCTCTTTCGCAAGGGAAGAGTTGGACTTTTCTAATTTGGAACATTGATCCTTGAATTGGTTTGCCTTTACACTTAAGATTATTCTACCCTGAATAAGTTTATCCTTCTCGGCAGTAACTTCTTCAAGTTGACTTCTCAATAAGCAAAGAGATTGTTCTTGTTCTTTACATACTTTTTGACAAACATCGACTGTTGCGAGTAAATCGCCACCTTGTTTAACAGAGTTACGCTTTTCTTGAGAAAGAATTCCATTCTCATCTGATAAAGTTTCCAATTCCAGATTAGCTTTAGTCAAAGAGTAAGAGAGGCGAGATAATTCATTACTTAATGAGCCTTGTTCCTGTACTAAGTCAGCATTTTCTTTTGAAAGATTATCTATTTGATCAACAGAGTATGTATGAAGATTATCTAATTGGTTATATTGCTCCATCCAAGCATCTCTATCAACTCGAACTTCTTCAACAGTAGATTCCAACTGGTATATCTCCATTTTTCGCTTCTGGTTTAAAGCTTGAAGGGCGAACAACGGCTCTTGGTTCAATATAAAAAAAAAGTGGATAGTACAGAGGTAAGAGTATACCTTTCAATTCTTCATTCTTCTTGCGAAGGTTATCACGATCCAGCGAAACATTTTGAAGTTTTTGATTCTCAAGTTGGAGAATATTACATTTTGCAGTCATAGCTTGGAGATCATTCTTCAAAATATTAATTTCTTGCTCCAAAGATGTTTGCGAAATTCTATCAGGGCCAAGGTGTTTGCTCAAAATCTCGCAGACATCGGGATTTGATAGGGTCGATGAAGTCTTCTTGACATCGTTCACAATATCTGATAGAACTTTGAAGGCCACATCTATTCCTTCTAAATTTTCTTTAGTAAGAGGGATTTGCTCAGAAAAGGAAGTAACGGCGATAGAAGAAGGAAGAGATGAGTCATCTTTTGTTAAAGGAATATCATGAGAAGAAGAAATCTCATGAGGATTAATGACTGGAGAAATGGTAGAGGCATTGACAATGGAAGAAGAAATAGGCTCATTCGCAATGGGACTATTATGAGGGATTTGATCTATGAGAAATTCAGGCATAGAAGTGTTATCTTTGACAGTATTTTCGCAGGAAGAAACAATAGGATTATCTTGCGAAGATTTCGCATTAGGAGTTGTAAGTTTGAATATAGGAAAGGTAACAGAAGGTGCAACAGGTTTAGAATGGCGAGGCTTCTTGGGGGACCTATCAACATTTTTGTCATCCTGCGAATTACAAGATAAATAAGAAACAGAGGCAATAATATTGTTATTAAAAGAGTAAAATATTTCTTAAATACCTTGTTATTCGCAGGCTTTCTTTTAGAGGCAGTGGATTTCGGTTGCGAACCCATGGAGATATTAGGATTCACAATGGTGAACTTGGTGCTAGATTTGTTCTTGCTAAAAAAAAAAATGGCAGGGGAGACATTAAAAGAAGAACAGTATCAGAATAAAACAACTTCAATAATAAAGATCAATCACAAAATGATCAAATTCAGCAAAATTAACAAACCTTGATGCCATAGAAACAGTAGCAGAAGAATAGTAGTAGAAAAATGATGAAGAAGACGATGAAGAAAAGCAGCAGAAAAAAGTTGCAGACGATGAAGAAGACGAAGTAAAAGAAAAGAAATGCTTTCACAAGGAATCCTCCTTTAAATAGACGAGAAAAGAGTAACCGGATAACATTAAATGCGCCGGTAAAAAGGGAAATTTTAGATACGTGTAAACAGTCATTCCTAAATTCACGGAATCTTGTCTGCAAAAAGTTGGTGGAAAACAAACGATTGCGGCATTTCAAAATATTGGTTCTCATGACATTCTCTCCTTCGCAGAGAAGACATGAGAAGAGGCAAGATGTAGGATCAGAATATCGCGACATCAATACTTCGCGGGATCAATAAACAACAGCATTGCGAGGGCGTCGCAGAAGAGTAATATAAATGACGCAATGAATGACGATAGCCAAAACACGAGAAAGGTGTGAAGACCTAGCGAAGTTTAGGAGAGCTTCGAGAATAAATACTTGTACACTTGCGATATTTCGCAAGTCATTCCCAAAAATAAAGAACAGCTTAGCTGTCATCCATTGTATACTACCCTATATAAAGAGTCGAATGAGCCTGTTGTGGAGAGGATTCTTTTCAGAGTGTTAGACAAGTCATTAGGAGAGAGAAAGTTTGTGGTGATTGTAATTTCTTTAGCTCTTCTCTATTTTATCTTGTAAACATTCAAGGAAATAATCAATAAAATCATTGTTATTCATCTTCAAATGTCTTAGTTGTGTGGATTATTGTGAGGGGTGTAGTGTAGGATTTCCTGCAACTACACTACTCAATTAATCAATCCAATCTACCACAAGGATAAACCGATTATTAATTGGATCCTCTTTTACCGAAACAAGTATTTTGCACACCAAAGATTATAAAACCCAAGTCAGATCTTCAATATCTTCTTTGTCTTCAAATCTTCTTAAATCTTCAATAAAAACCTGCTCACAATCACTTGAATCTCTTGTGATCAATCACGCATGAGACGAAGTCTCGTTAACAATGGATTATCACAAGATCGTCTTTAGAACTCACAACGATCTAAAGATCCATGTCGAAACTACGAACTAGTTTGAGTGAATCTTATATCGAAGAGAAGATTCTCAAGAATAAACAAACTAGGTGCAATCAGATTTCAACCACCGTTAGTCAATCAAATCAATCGGAATAAAAAAGATAAACCGCAATTAT
>JAJJWW010005387.1:0-15143 GCA_023531295.1 Papaver armeniacum | reverse complement strand
CATAATGGATATGCGTGAGGTAGTGGTCACACCGATTTCCGAAGATGTTATTGCCGACTGGGAGCACCATCGCGACGTGTGCGTAGAAAAGGAGTTCAACACTTCGTGGCTTGTCGAAGGCCTTGCCGAGATCCAAAAGTTGAAAGATGCAGCAATCGAAAGCCTTTCCGCCGAGGAGATTGCACGACAGGAGATGGAACTCGAAAAGCTTTCCAAGATGTTGACTATGAAGAGAGCGGCTCTTGAGGATGCGAAGTTGACTTTCTCCAAAAAGAGCAGACTTCTGTTGGATGATTTTCCTTGAACGTTTCTCCGTTAAACTTTCATTTAGGTTTTTTTTTTTGAAAGACATATTGGATGTCTGGTTCAAAACTTGACCTTTGATAGACAGATGGTAGCTTTTTAGGGTATTGGATTATTTCTGGGATGAATGGTTTTGACAATATGACTCGATTATGTTTTGGGAAAAGAATATTGCTTTTATGAAAGTGTGTGCTAGCAATAGGCACAAGACTCATTAGTAGTATGATGGTTTTACTAAGAACCTAAAAATAGATTGTATATCTTGCCCAGTCTGAATTTACTCACTTCATAGGTTTTGCGAACACGCCCCTCTCCATATAAAAAGGCGGTTTTGCTGGTAGCATCGCGACAAGTCCCCAATCGTGGTAGAATCTTCGATTGAGTAATATCATCTTCGACAAGTCCCCGGTTTTCTTGTGTAGTTTTTACAACTAGTAACCGGGTCGGTCACAGTAATTGAGTCGGATTGAGTCGCCTTCCCTACCATCTTGACATCCGGGTCGAAGAACGAGATCGACAATCGATATTGTAGCCGATAGATCAATCCTCCCACTGTGGTCGCCAATTGTTTATGGGTAAAAATCGTTTCGCGATTTCGGTGAATTCGGTAGGTGAGTGAGAACTCGGTTCAAACCCTAAACAAATGTGCTGCACGTGAGCACTTTATAGATTCGAGAGATCAATCTGTACAAGTCCGGCCTAAACCAAGAAATGGTCGTTCCGGACTTGCTTCGGTCACAAAGTGGAGGAGAAGGGTTGATTTGGGGAGGGAAGCAAAGAAAGGTGTTGAGGAGAGTAGTATCTCGACTTGTATCGGAAAGTGAAAGCTTAGGAAGCTTGCAAGAGATGAAAGCTTTTGGGAGAGCTTGCAAAGTTGCCTTTACGAGAGTGTAGTGTTTTTCTCTGGCCGAGACTTGTCCTCCGGTGGAAATAGGTAAGACCTATTTATACAAGTCGAGATTGAAACGTACTCTGGCCTCATGAAGGAAGAGAGTAAAGGGTGAAATAATGGGAGGAGGTGGTAACCGCATGGTTTAATGGGTGAAAACGTTTTTCACCTTTATTTCCTCTTTTATTTGACCGCTTTATTCCTTTTCACGCTTTCTTAATGTGAGCGTAGTGTACGCTCGCATGTCTGTGACCGCCAAACCAAAACCCTAAAGAAGCATCCCCCGGTTGTGTTGATGTCTCGAGTGTTGGTTGCATCTTGAGTGCAAGTGGCGCTGCTAGTGGCGCGTGTGGCATGTGCCAATGGCATGTGCGGAATGCCTTGGTGGTAGGTTGCACGGTTTGCAAGTTAGGCTACCAGCGTGTGTGTTTGGCATGTGCGGAATGCCTTGGTGGTAGGTTGCACGGTTTGCAAGTTAGGCTTCCAGCGTGTGTGTTTTGCATGTGCCAATGGCATGTGTGGAATGCCTTGGTGGTAGGTTGCACGGTTTGCAAGTTAGGCTACCAGCGTGTGTGTTTGGCATGTGCCAATGGCATGTGCGGAATGCCTTGGTGGTAGGTTGCACGGTTTGTAAGTTAGGCTACCAGCGTGTGTGTTTGGCATGTGCGGAATGCCTTGGCGGTAGGTTGCACGGTTTGCAAGTTAGGCTACCAGCGTGTGTTTTTGGCACGTGCCAATGGCACGCACGGCCATATTGACCTAGTTGCAAGTCTTGCAAGCCTAGGGCGCTATATTTGGCGTGGGCCAAAGGCATAGCGGCTTGGAAATATGGCTTGCGACACGTGTTGGCATGTGCCAATGGGACGTGCGGCCATGTTGACCTAGTTGCAAGTCTTGCAAGCCTAGGACGCTATATTTGGCGTGGGCCAAAATCATAGCGGCTTGGAAATATGGCTTGCGACATGTGTTGGCTTGTGCCAATGGCACGTGCGGCCATGTTGACCTAGTTGCAAGTCTTGCAAACCTAGGGCGCTATGTTTGGCGTGGGCCAAAGGCATAGCGGCTTGGAAATATGGCTTGCGACACGTGTTGGCATGTGCCAATAGCACGTGCGGCCATGTTGACCTAGTTGCAAGTCTTGCAAACCTAGGGCGCTATGTTTGGCGTGGGCCAAAGGCATAGCGGCTTGGAAATATGGCTTGCGACACGTGTTGGCATGTGCCAATGGCACGTGCGGCCATGTTGACCTAGTTGCAAGTCTTGCAAACCTAGGGCGCTATATTTGGCGTGGGCCAAAGGCATAGCGGCTTGGAAATATGGTTTGCGACACGTGTTGGCATGTGCCAAGGGCACGTGCGGCCATGTTGACCTAGTTGCAAGTCTTGCAAACCTAGGGCGCTATGTTTGGCGTGGGCCAAAGGCATAACGGTTTGGAAATATGGCTTGCGACACGTGTTGGCATGTGCCAATGGCACGTGCGGCCATGTTGACCTCGTTGCAAGTCTTGCAAGCCTAGGGCGTTATATTTGGCGTGGACCAAAGTCATAGCGGCTTGGAAATATGGCTTGCGACACGTGTTGGCATGTGCCAATGGCACGTGCGGCCATGTTGACCTAGTTGCAAGTCTTGCAAACCTAGGGCGCTATGTTTGGCATGGGCCAAAGGAATAACGGCTTGGAAATATGGCTTGCGACACGTGTTGGCATGTGCGGCCATGTTGACCTAGTTGCAAGTCTTGCAAACCTAGGGCGCTATGTTTGGCGTGGGCCAAAGGCATAGCGGCTTGGAAATATGGCTTGCGACACGTGTTGGCATGTGCCAATGGCACGTGCGGCCATGTTGACCTAGTTGCAAGTCTTGCAAGCCTAGGGCGCTATATTTGGCGTGGGCCAAAGGCATAGCGGCTTGGAAATTTGGCATTGTTGCCATGGTGCGTAGGTGCGGATTGGTTTGGCATTGTTTCCATGGTGCGCAGGGTGCGGCTTGGTTTGGCATTGTTGCCATGGTCTGTGATGTACGCTTAGTTTGTATTATTGCCATGGTGCGCGAGTGCGGCTTGGTTTAGCATTATTTGCCATGGTCTGTGATATGCGGCTTGGTTTTAGCATTGTTGCCATGGTCGCCTTCGATATCTCGGCTTGCTTTAGCATTATTGCCATGGTCTTGTGATATGCGGCTTGGTTTAGCATTCTTGCCATGGTGCGCGAGGGTGCGGCTTGGTTTAGCATTCTTATGCCATGGTGCGCGTATGCGGCTTGATTTTGAATTAGGGTTACGTATTGAAAACCTAATCTGGTATTTTGAAAAAATACCTATTAATTATTTACACACAGGTTAAATGCTCTTAGTTAATGTGTTGCGGGTAACACTAGGTCATGGGGTTTTACGATTTTACCCCTTGTCTAAAAACCACCATCAACATCAGGTTTGCGGCATCTATCTCAATAAGGTGAGCTTGATTTGTGCCAACATAAACAACTCACCTACATCGGGTTTACGGAAAATGAAGATATATAGTAATATGTTTTCACTACGAAAACTCGCTGTGGTGAGTTGTTTGTTCTGGCATAAAAATGAATATCTTGTTCTTTCTTTGATGTATACCTATCCTAGCTACAAGACCTGTTCAAGAGCTTGGAATAAAATCATTTGAAAAAACTTCATTTATTCCAGCTCTTGAATAGCCTTGCAGAAACAAACAACAGTCTCTTATCTTGTTCTTCGCTTCAGATGGTACTGCGACACTAACACATCTCCAACTTCAAGTCTTCCGGTCAATGAGTCCTCAGAAAACAAAAATAGGAATGGTAGTAAGTGAGTATTTCAGTCAGGATAAAATAATGATAATGGAAACTAATTATCATAAGATTTTAGTCACCAGTGGAATTAGAGAGGAAAATGTATTAGTTGTCAGGTTAGCTGCATCGATCTCCTTCATTTACAACAAACCTAAGGACTGATACGTATCCACTCTGAAAATCTATAGTGGTAAGTTGCACCTTTTGGCAGGAGTCATATATATTGTGTACTAATGAAAGAAATTGCACTGCCTATTGAGCCAAATCACAAGGAATATTCTAGGAAGCAATTTGTACACTTCAGTGAGTGGAGGGGACATGTTCACCTTATGGAGATTCACAAGGACCACAGGCTCCGTCTACTATATACGGGATTGATCTTAGTCCATTATTAACTGCATACCCCGGCTACGATAGATTTTTTTTCTCTAAACGTTTTAATTTGCGTGTGCTGCTTGTTGAGGAGGCCGAAGATTCATCAATGAGGTTGATATTAAACATAGCGGAGGACAAAGTGATATCGTTTGACCTTAAAAATAAGTGTTTTAAGGAAATGTATGATGTTAAAAAGAATGTTTGGGTACAAGGATTTGAATATATCGAAACACTTGCTCATGCGTGAGTATTGCAAGCTAAGTCAGGTGTTTCAATGCCGAAAAATACATCCATGTTAATTTTGAATAAGAAATAATTATAATGATTTCGGGTTTCAGCTGCTCATTAGTTTTGTGCTTTGAAGCAAATAAATTTCATCGATTTTGTATCAATATAATTCTCCTGATCCAATAGAGATCAGTGCTTTTTATTACAAAGTCGGAATTTCATAATTTTAGTAAAAGGAATAGTTGTTCACACAATATTAAAGCTTAACCATACTAATAAGCAACTTTCCCCACCTCCCTTAAGTAACTAGTCCTTCCCAATTCAGGTAATCAGCTTGCTCATCAACCACGAAAAACAGATGACTCCAGGAATAAGTATCATAAGTAGGAACTTCACATTCAACCGACCAGGCCCGATAAACGTGTCGTAATCACAATGTCCGGCAAGAACTATTCCATCACAATTTTAATATCGAAGTCAAGTGGCGACCCGTTCCTCCCAGTGGCAGGGAGCGCGTTCTTCGCTATGACAGATTTAGCATTAACACTGGCAGGAAGATCTACAGAACCATATTTGGCAATGGCTATCTTTTTAATAGCAAGAAGTTTTGCATTCTGAAATCTTTTTTCAGCTTGATCGAGATCTTTTGAGAATTTAGCAAGCTGCGTCTGCTGACTCTTTTTTCGTGCTTCCTGGAAGAGGTGTTTTATATCATTGGCTATCCCTTTGCTGGCACTAACATCTGAATGTTGTTCTGTGTCGTAGGCTTGTAGGAATTTAGCTGTGGTAGATGTTGAATATTTTCAATAACATAGAAAATAAAATGGTTTTCATTTTTGGTTAGCCGCTACGACTGGGGAGTGTCACATGTTGAATAGACACAATGGATGTTAGTTGGAATCCAAGAGGCACCTCTAATGGGTGTGATGGTTCAAAAAAAAAAGACACAACCATTCCCATTATACACCTTATGTGTCTTTTGGAAATGAAGAGGCATCTCCCGATAGGCATAAAGTCCCTATAAGTAGTGATGATTGTTTCATTTCATATCATGAAGAACATCTCAACTCTCTGTTTTCTTTCTTACAAGCATCATCGAAACAAAACGAGTGTGTTCTTGGTTGGATCGAAGTCGTACAAACTTTGAATCCAACAACGTTGTGGGGCTTCAAGTATCCTGGCAATATTCAATTGACCTGTTCGTACTCGCCAATTCAATTGGGAAATGGTCGAATAATTGTCGAAAAGAATCTTTCATAAGAGCCTTGAACCCTAATACAACATTCTTTTCTTCACCCTGTTTTAGTGTCAATTTTCCAACAGTAGAGCTCAGCAAGTGGAAAAGATGATCTATTGTCTGGTTCAACTTCTGACGTATTTCAAGTGTATCTTCAGGACCACCAAGGGTATCAACAAGATGCTCAAGCTTTGAAACGTAAGTATTAATTTGACAAACACCTTCATCTATATCTGCAAACCTCATCTCTATTGGTTTTCCCTTCTCTGAAAGCAAAATTCCCTTTTCTCTGTTGTTTTTTCCCTTCATCTAATATAAATCTCTGGATTCTAAGAGATTGGACGAGAATTTTTTGTGACGTGCAAGAGGAAACGAGAACGAAACAAAGAAATCTGAAAATACCTAAAAGCAAAGTTCCTGTTTAAGATCTCTGGGTTCGTTCGCAGAGAGCGTCCGAGAAATTTTTTTGTGCTACAAGAGGAAACGAGAAAAGGGTTTTTATAAGGGAGTAATCCGTTTTCGATTCGATTTCTGAATCAATAAAACGAAACCTATTGACAACGAGTGCATTTAGTCTGACGTACGTGGGCACGGGTAAATAAGGCAAGAGGATCTTTAGTGTGCAAACCTATTTAAAGGCAATCATAGGTGCTGTCGTTTTCGGGATATTACAAATACAAGGATTTATGAAGTAAATTTTCAGGGGTTGACATAAGGTAGGAAACCTTTTCCTTCTTTCTTTCACGATGCTTTCGGTTTCCAGTAAGAAATTGTGCGACAAAGGCTTATTAACATCATCACCAGCTTCAGCATAGGCAACAATTGTAATGATGTAATCTCTTAATAGACATTATATATCATTTACCAGTGAAATCTTTGTGTGTTTCCAAAACCGTATCAAAACAATGGCTAACCCTAATATCAGATCAATGCTTTGAAAAACTATAATATTTGGAGTCGTCGTCTTTTTACACCTGGAATATTTATAATTAAAGAATTCACAAGAGCCGAATGTTTGGTAAAGGTAGAATGTGAAATTTTGGTCATGGATGAACGAAAAGATATTGATTTTGTTCCCTTTAATGTTATGCCAAGTTTGGTGAACGATCAGCGCCAGTTTCTAGACCCGCGTATAACTTTTGAACAATCTTGCAATGGTCTTCTCACTGTGCGAAGTACATAATATTGGAGAAAATGAGTTTTAATTAAAAGGTTTTATAGTCTTGGTGTGGTTTGATCTAATGACCTGAGGTCTAAGGATACTCACTCATTTTGGGTAAATGAAGTGGAACCTTTAGCCCCACATTGTGGAAAATTAAAGAGAAACTCCACTATATAATCATCTGTTATGTATGAATTGTATGACCATGTGTATCTAGCACCCTTCATGGGCAACTCAATGAGGTCATGTTCAACTATAAACTTGTTGAACTTCTTCCACTAGTGGAAAATGGATTTTTAACCACTTCCTGGGCTTTGAGAATACGACTTCCTTGAGCTAGAGTAACTATATGAGCTGTGAGACACAGTAGCTTTTACCTTAAAAATTAAACCGTTTATACAGTGGTAATATTGCGAGAATATTTTGTAATAAATCAGGGCTCTTTTTTTTCGAGTAAAAGAACCACTGTGTGTGAAACTAGTTTCTATAGCCCTGAAAAACATACATACCTTTCTCTTTTCTCTCTTCAGTTTCTTATCTCGAGATCCCCTTCTTTCTCTATTCAGTTTCTCATCTCCCTTCACAAAACGAGATCCCCTTCTTCTGCAGATAAGATCCCCGTCTTCTTCATCCAAAAATCATAACTCTTTACTTCTTCACCATCAATAGTTCAATTTTGACAAGCTTTATTATTATTTCAATCTCATACTCAAATTCAATAAAAACCCAAGAATAAAATCCAGTGTTTCTCAATATTAGAAATCAAAGTAACCCCACTCTCACATCACAAATCGAAACTAACCATCTCAAATTATAACTTCATCCTAACCCATTCTGAAAATCAAAACGCATGTATCAGCAAAAATTAGTAGCGAAATTTGTACCCCTAGATCTCGTTTCTTTTCTCTTGAAATCATCAGGGTAATATCAATTCGTTCTTGTTTGATATCTGATAGACTTTTAGTATTGTTAACCATTTTGATTTATCTTTATTTTCTCTCGTTTTTACGGTAGGTGTTTCCTTTCTATTTTTCCCTACAAAAGAACTCGTCAAGTAGTTAAGTGGATTAAAGATCTCAAAATTAAACCCTTACTCTTACTGCTGGTAACGATAATCTCAAAAACCCTTTACTTTATTTGATTGATTGATTGAGTCTGTTTACTATCTTTGAAAGACATCCTATTCTAGTTTATCTCAAGGGCGAATTTAATTTCTGACATTACTTGTCTATTGTCTACTTGTGCAGGTTTGAACATCAATACATGGGAACTTTCAGTTAGGTGGTAATGTGTTATTCTATAACTTTCACATAATTAAATCTAATGATTTTGGATCCTTAAAATTATCATCGATTTTTCAAATATTGTTGTTGATCAGGCTTAAAGAAGATATGATTTCTCATATTCATGTTTTTGAGTTTTTAAGTTTGTGGGATTTCTTTGGTTTATACTACTAATTTTCTTAAGTTCAATTTTTTGGGTGTTTGTTTGTGATTGTTGCAGGGAGATTAGGTGATGAAGATAGAATGATTGTTGAGGTGTTTGTGAATGGTGCGAAATCAAGCTTGCCCTATGGGTCCTATGTAAGTTATGTTTATTGGTGGTTTTAACTTGTAATTGGTTAATGTTCAATCATGGAAACCTAAACAAGTGGTTTTATCTTGTATTTGGTTAACTTCTATTTGGTTAATGTCTTGTCTGAGACACCCAAGAAGTTCATAACTTTCCTTAAAAGAGAGAGGTGAGTTTGGATCTGATGCCTTTATATTGTGTATGATAGGTATGATTATGTATGGGTGAACTACCTAAGGCTTGATGTTAGGTTTTCATGTTTTAGTGCCCGAATTTTGTCTCTGTACAATTTTGTGTACTGGTTGTCCCTAATACTATTCTCACCCTTTTTTTTAGCAGGTTAGAGTAGATACACTTCAAGAATTCTCCATGTCTTACCTTGTAGTTTGTCATTTTAACAGAATCAGGAATTTTTTTTTTATTTCGTATCTTGAAAGAAACATAGACAGTATAGGCGACTACCTTGTATGAATATTGTTAACCATATCTTAATGTAATGCTTCACTCAAAGTCCAATGGATTTAATTCGTATCATGTGTTTTCTGTAGAAAACATGCACTGTGGATCAGGATGGGAAGATATTAAACTTCAGATTGTAAGTTTATGTGGTTTTACTTTATCTTTCTTTGGTAGTTTTGTTCTGCATATTATGACCCTTCAATTCTGTTGGATAAGTATCGGAATGTGAATAAAGTTCTTATGAAACCCTTTGATCTCGTATAGACACTCAAGTTAGGAAAATAAGTTACATTGTTATATCTTGGTAGTGAAACACAAAAACATCATTGTTTGCTGCTGAAAATGAATACATTAGATTGTGTAACTTGACGGTTGGTTCCTTACTTGCTCTTTGGTAATGCATGTCGATGTCAAACATTAATCCCTTTTGGTAATTTATTTTCCTCTTGGTTCTAGCATGTTTATTATTTATTTAGCTTTACTTGTAAATTAAACTCTATAAGTTGTGTTTGATTGGCAGATTGGTAACGTGTACATTCAGTTTATAGATGAAGAACATGCTTCCAGTGCACTTAAGAATTTGACTGGAAGATTTTATTAGGTTTTGATGTTTTAGTGCCCGAATTTTTTGTCTGTACAATTTTGTGTACTGGTTGTCCCTAATACTATTCTCACCCTTTTTTTAGCAGGTTAGAGTAGATACACTTCAAGAATTCTCCATGTCTTACCTTGTAGTTTGTCAATTTAACAAAATTAGGAATTCTTTTTATTTCGTATCTTGAAAGAAACAAAAACAGTATAGGCGTCTACCTTGTATGAATATTGTTATACCATATCTTAATGTAATGCTTCACTCAAAGTCCAATGGATTTAATTCGTACCATGTGTTTTCTGTAGAAAATACGCACTGTGGAGCAGGATGGGAAGATATTAAACTTCAGATTGTAAGTTTATGTGGTTTTACTTTATCTTTCTTTGGTAATTTTGTTCTGCATATTATGACCCTTCAATTCTATTGGATAAGTATCGGAATATGAATAGGATTCTTATGAAAACCATTTGATCTCGTATAGAAACTCAAGTTAGGAAAAGAAGTTACATTGTTATATCTTGGTAGTGAAACACAAAAACATCATTGTTTGCTGCTGAAAATGAATACATTAGATTGTGTAACTTGAGGGTTGGTTCCTTACTTGCTCTTTGGTAATGCATGTCGATGTCAAACATTAATCCCTTTTGGTAATTTATTTTCTTCTTGGTTGTAGCCTGTTTGTTATTTATTTAGATTTACTTGTAAATTAAACTCTATAAGTTGTGTTTGGCCCATTGGCAACGTGTACATTCAGTTTATAATGAAGAACATGCTTCCAGTGCACTTAAGAATTTGACTGGAAGATTTTATGCAGGCCTGTAATCACTTTTCATGGTTTAATGACCCTATTCTTTTAGGGTAACTTGTGAAACTATAAACTAATTGTAGCACGAGCTTTGTTATGCTTCTTTGGCTAATCAGTTTCGTGAAAGCAAAGTATGTAGTATAGTAGTAGATAAGGTAAATTCTATTGATGCTTATAGTATCCCTGAGAACATTAGCAGTTAATCAATTCATATATTTTGTTATCTTGTTGTTGTGCATTTCTCAGTATTGCGAATCTAACCATTGATAGGGAATTGCAATCTATCAGGGAGGCCTATTATTATTGACTTCTCACCAAAGGATGGACTTAGTGATGCCATGTGTTGGCAATATGAGGAGAATGCCTGTAATTGATGTGGTTATCAGAACTTTATGCATCCGAAAAGATAAGCAAGTGAGTTTTTCCGCAATTGTAAGGTCTTGCTTTTAATTATTTCCATGTTTAAGGTATTTCTCAAGAACCTTAGTTCTAAATTCATGAATTTCCTTCCATAAATTCCAGGGAATTGAGGAGGCAATTATTTGGAAGGTACGGTTGTAGTCGAAGCATAAATGGAAGTCCCTACCGGCACCATGGCGGTCTAGATCAGGAATGTTCACATGGTGGTGAAGGTTCTGGTAGAAGACATGATGACAGGAACAGGATGCCCAGAAGCTGGAGCCCTGGACATAGAAGAGGAAGAAGCAGGAGTCCACCTGCTGGAAGGATGAACATGAGTCCTCATAATCATAAACCCTGATACGGAACTTCTACGACATACAACTAATGACAGGTTTCAGATGGAAGTTGGCAAGTGAATTCTTTTTAAGGTCGTAATGCCTTAGACTTCCTGTTTGACGAGCATTTAACTTTTTTATTTATCTGTTGATAAAACAAGTGTGAATCTGGTTTCTGTTTTTCTTTGTTTGGAATGTCAACTTGTTTTTCTTTGTTTGATAAAACAAGTGTGAACTAGGAAGGATCCTTATATTTCTATAATAATTTCAGTCACTTGTTGGAATCGTGGTTTGTAATACTTGTGCAATCTTCTCTCTTTTGTTCGTGGTTTTGTATGCGAAGTAGATGCAATTCATTTATTTTCTGTAAGTTCAATTTCAGTGGATATTTGTATGTGTGGGTGGTGAAGGTGTCAATTAGTTGTTAATTGATATAGTCTCGCTTTTAATTGCAGCTTAAGGCTGGAGTGATGGACCTGAATTGTGCTAGTTTGCTAGTAAATGAAGGTATAAATGCAGCGGGTGTTGTGCATGTAAGTTTTGCTAACTCGCATGGAAGATTTTGAAGCTTTTTGATTTGTTAAGTTTGTAAAGGAATGTAGGTTGAGCATTTTTTCTTACTTATGGTTGAAATTTTCAGATTTAGAACTTAAAAGGTATGATAATAGAAGTTGTAAACAAACTCTTTTTTAATATAGATCAAGTTTTTGAAGTCTGTTATCAATTTAATTTTGTAAATTTCAGTTATGAAGTCATTACTAATCTAGATTCGGATTCAACACTCACTTGATTGATTAAGTTGACTAAGCTTCAGATTAAATTTGAATCAAATCCTTTTTTTTATAAAATACAATCGATATAAACCACTGTGTCTATCAGTGGAATCGATAGACTCAAAGCAATGTTTTTAAAGAATTCAACCTTTGTGAGACACAGTCGTTTTGGAAAAAACCACTTCAAAATTAGAGCTGATGAACACAGTCGTTTTTTGTGATATTACCTCTAATCCTGGCAGTGGTTTAACTTCCATTTTCCACTAGTGTTCATACTGGTTGTAATCTTCCTACCGTTCTTCTTTTCATCGTACTTATCAACAAGTGAGTCGCTAACTTCCACAAAGAAATCACTTCAACAAATTATTTCTTAAGAGTTTTATTTTTGGGTAAATTCCGGAAAGGTGTTTTACTTGTTTTTGAATAAAATCAAAACCTAACTTGATTTGCAAGTATTTCATCCTATAATACAACTCGAAAATTTATTTCTATATACCGAAAAGTTCTTCTTTTAATCTAGGGTTTCTCCGTACGTTTTTACATCCATCCCGTTCTTGAGTTCGAAGAGAGGTAACTTGCGTTGTGCTAACTCAAGTTATATCGGGCAGTCTTATCCTGGACACATCTTCGCTGTGAGGGTTTAGCAATACTCAACTCGAGTATACCCGCGAATTAATGTGTTAAGGACAACTTGTTGAACACCGTGATTGCCCTCGTCAAAGTTATTTCGGTAGAGTTGTTTCGCATTAGTTCTTTACATATTATTTTGATACATCTAACGTGATGTTCATTGTTGCAAATTCCAACACATAATGATCGTCGCACACCTTATGTTATATACAATCCGTCTACAAAGCATTCCAAAATCCTTCCTCATGTCCCTTATGTCCTAGGTGTCTCTAAAGCTTTCAAACCTGCAAAATCAAGTTACTATGAAGTTGTGAGTGTCTGCGGAATAGGCACCAGTAAAGATATGTATCATATTGAAATCCACTCTTCCAAGACAAATTCTTGGAGAGCCGCAGGAGATCCCTTTCCTTTGTCTAGCTAGACTTGGTAGATTATCTTTCTCAGGTGTGTATTGGAATGTTTTAGTGCATTGGATGGACGAGTGGTCGGCATCAGTCCATTATTTTGATATTGATTGTGAAGTGATGAAGAAATTTGCAATGCCTATGGAGCCGTATGCTGTAGGAGATTTTAGCAGGCATATTGTATATTTTAAGGAGTGCAGGGGAAATGCATCTTTGGGAGATGCGAAAGGACTATTCGGGATGGGACACCAAGTATTATGTTGATCTTAGTCCATTAACAACTGTATATCCCGGAATTAAACGAGAGAGAGTTTTTTTTTTTTTGTACCGTTTTGAATTGCGCGTGTTGCTTATCGAGGAAGGTGAAGATTCATCAAGGTTGATATTACGGATAGAGAAGGACAAGGTGATATCATTTAATCTTAAAAATAAAAGTTTTAAGAAAATGTACGATGATGTTGTTGGATATTTTCAAGGTTTTCCGCTCACGCAGAGTTTTGATAAAAGTTCTAACAAGACTTATAATGGAAATTCTAGACATACAAGTCTTAGACATCAAATAGTAAGACAATTACTCAAGAGAGGAGTAGTTGCTATGAACTATATTGAAACAAGTAAGAACTTAGCAGACCCATTTACGAAAAGTCTTCCAAAGGCGGTGGTTTCAATAAAGTGTAAAAATGGGACTAAGGTCTGTGAATGAAGTTTGATCACCCATAGCGAGAAACCCAACCTATGTTTTGGAAAGGATAAACAAGGTTCAATGTGGTACCAACAAGTTATGGAAGTGATTATGGTGCACTAAAATTAAAACTTTCCATTTTCTTATTAGTGCGGGTTTACGCGAAATCGATGGATGAAAATCCTTAATAAGTCTAACTTTTATCACAAGGTGTCTCGCAGAAACATCTTCGAGACTTACCTATATGAGTATGGAAATCAGACCGTTTCCTAAGAGAATAAGACCGTTCTCTAAAGAAGACTCATGAATCCAAGGATTTAAGCACATGGCCATTAACGTGCTAGCTACGGAACACACTATCTTCCGAAATCAATATGTGTGGAGATTCCGGTTTATCATTAGGGGGGTTTTTGGTTCAAGACTAGTTTCACCACCGAACCTCGATAAGGCTTTGAATTTCTTACACTAAGTGAAGGTTCAAATACAAAAGATACCTATCACTTATGTATTGGTTTCAACGATGATGCTTATTCTCAACTTAGCGTGAACTACGTTGGCTTGATCCCACTCGGGTACGTAGGAAGTCACTTTTGTGATGCAGCCACTCTGATTTAAAAGTTTTTTTTTTCTTTGTTTTTTGTGTTTTTATATTTTTTGAAAATAGGGGGAGAATGTTGGATATTTTCAATGTTTTCCGCTACGCGCAGTTTTCTGATCGACCCCACCGATCGTTTCCATTCGATTTGATTCAAATGTTGGAAATTTTTTTGGTTTTACTTTGAAAACCTAAAGTTTCCATTCAGTTTCAATTCAAATTTGAATGCGTTTTTTTCCATGAGTCACCATTAATGGTTTTAGGCGTCTGTTGGTGATGAAACGACATTACCAACATGCATGATTATCGATTATAAGTAAGCGAAGATGTTCTCCCATTCCAACACATCCAAAAAAGCAATCTGTTTTCTTCTTCTCTAATAGCATCATCAGAACCTTATACAGTGTGATTCTTGGTCGGGTCAAGGAAGTACAATCCTTGAATTCGATTACGGTGTTAGGGCTTCATTGAATCCTTAAGGCGAGTCGAGACTGTTGTACTCGCCAAGTTAATTGGGAAAGGTCGAATTATTGTCTAAAAGAATCGAAAGAGCCTTGAAGTCAGGGGTACACCATTGTTTTGTTTCTGTTTTTTCATCCTCTTGTTTTTAACCCAATTTTCCAATAGATGTTAAACCTGATGTTTGGGTAGAAGGATTTGAATATATCGAAACACTTGCTCATGATTGAATATATATTGCTTTAGAGCATCTAGACACATTTTCCTAATTTTTCCAGCAACATGTAAATTAGTTTCTTAGGTTTTTTTTCTAAGATTGCTTCCAATATAGGTAATTAATTCTGGATTAATTTGATATCCGGGGTGATTGGGACGGACACGGTTGATTTTCCAAATCTGCAACTTTGAGGGATTGGACGTGGGTGATTCCTAATGCCGCATCC